>JAANSO010003817.1:0-10864 GCA_036507315.1 Lepidocyrtus fimetarius | reverse complement strand
CTTTTGATATTTAAAGGTAAAATTCAGAAAACTTTCCATTTTTTACAATAGACAAAAGTGGGTTAAGCAGAGAGAGAGGTCTTGGAGCGGTGCAAGATACAAAATTGGAATAAAGATGAAAGGTAAAATTCATAAAATAGTGATTTAAATCTTTTTTTAAACAATAGAGAAAGAGTAATTTTGACAGTGAAGCGGTGTTTTTACAGGTATAAAAGTGTAATTTGTAGAGGCAAAGAAGGCGGTAGTTTAAAAGTATTTAATGATTATCGTGTGAGGCGATTTGCAATTTTTGCTAATGCAAACTACGTACATACCTTTATACCTGTAATGTAAGGGACGGAATATCAGATTAGGAATTTCTTAGATTTTTACTTTTTTATAATCAGATCAAAAACTTTTTAATTTCTTTTTAAATTCTGAACCAATCTAAGTTTAGGGCGAGAGATTAGAGGCAGCAAAGTGGTAGTAGTAGTGGCGTTGTTACGCAATTTCGAAACAATTAATGCAACTGAATTTGCACTGAAGAGTATGAACTAAATTATTTAAATTGTATTATGAAAGAGCTCTATACATAGAATTGGTATGCGAAACGTTAAACAAAAACTGATACTAGACTTAAAGTAATTTCCCCGTATTTTGAAAATAATGTTCTTAATTAAATTATCTCACTTCCATTTTATAATTAAAATTATAATAAATCTTGTCATCTTTTTGTTATAAGAAAAAGTGTTTAACAACTTACGGTAGTAATTTATTATGATAATTAATGTGTTGCTTCCTAATTCTAAACGCTAAGTCGACAATCGGTTGTAGATATCACAGAAATTCACGAGACCGTTGCCCGGTGGGAATGATTACGGCTTTTGGGGGATGAAGCGGATCCTTGGAAGAAGAGGCTTTTCTGGATGAAGAAGAACCTCCTTGCTCTTCTCCTCCATCATCGCCAGCACGCTGGCCCGTGGTGGAGGTTGATTCTCCGGTGGAAAGTCTTCCTCCCGTTTGTCCAGAACTTGCTGTTGTTGATGAAGTGGAAGCTGCGGTTTTTGGTCGTTCTTTACTTCGTCCCCCTTTCTTGTCTTTTGATCTAGGCTGATCCGAGCTGGAAACTCGGGATTCTGGAGAAAGTGTATCAGGAGTCTTATCTCTATCCCTGTCCTTGTCCCTATGATGTCTTCGATCTCTATCCCTGTGTTTATGATGGTGATGATGACCTGAGCGATGACTTCTACCCCGACCACCCTCCTCTCCAGCCTCAGCGCCACTAGCAGGACTTGTATCTCTCTCATGCCCTCCAGTATCTGAGTGCATTGGAGAGGTTGGACTGAGGAGACGATGTGAGTACTGCGAAGGAGCTGTAGAACTACTTGTGGTCACCGACGTTGTCGTTCCTATCATGGCAGGTCCATTAAGCTGTTGATTTAATTTAACCACTATGTCGGATAGCAAGTCTTCCAATTTGTTCATTCTTTGATTGAGTCTTTGAATTTCAAGCTTAACATCTATCTTAAAATCCATTATGTTTGTAATGAGTTGCTGATATTCTGCGGAAGTAGTGGTTGATGATGAAAGTAAGGCTGTGGACGCTGCCGCTGTACCTTGGACAGCTGGGGTGACGCAAACAGGGGCCAGGGAATGACTTGTCACAGTCCCCGGCTGGGGAGGGGATTTTGCAGGACTGCCAACTGAAGCGGTTTCTGTGAGCTCTTCAATAGTTTCCTGCCTTCCGGAAGCCACTAGTGGTTTGGTCTGTTTGGGAAACACTTTGTTCCCAGACCCGGCCGGTTGACCAGAGGCACCAGTGAGTGCTTTGAGCTTACTTAACTTAGAAGGCTCTGCTGGAGCCGTTTCTACACTTGCCGTTATCTTTTGAACTTTACTGTCTGGAGGATCACCACCGATGGATTCCTGACTTTGTTGCTGACTAAGGGATGGAGTGGGTGAGGCTGAGCCTGTTGGAGCAGCTCCACCACCACCACCCCCGCCTCCGCCCAACATTGCTCCCCACCTGCCTTTTGGACGTAATGCTGGGGCTGGTGCTTTGACAGGTGGAGGAGCTGCTGCCACTGTGCTACTCTCATCCTTCTCTGTTGACAGCTTGGCAGCAGGAAAGACTTTGTTAACAGGCTCTGTGATTGACTGATCATTCTCACTATCACTTGCTCTTGCACTCTCCCCTTTCTCTACGTCTTTGACACTAGAAGTATCTGTCTGGAGACTTGAGCCAGTTGAAATACGATCCCCGCCTTTGCGAAATCTGGAAAATAATTTTCTAACCAAATGATCTTGAGAAGCTTCCAGTTGAGGCTCATTCTTTCTCCTCTCTGCCAACTCTTTTTCCCTCTTGACATCTGCTACTTTCCGGAAGATTAGCTGAATAAGAAAGGATCAAAAAAGAAATGCATATATCAAAATGAGACAGGGGACATGACAGCATAAGTTCCACATAGCTCACAAGTTCAAATGGTGGGAGTTCAATCAGAGACAAACTTTCTCTGTTCTTTCTTCATAGTGAAAGACATATATACCTAAATAATTGTCTGCATGAGGTACAATAGCCTTAAAATATAATTACATGTACCTAACTTAACGCCATGTTATAGTGCTTGAAACTTCCCGTTAATGTTCAAAATACGTGCAAGTAACAAGACTAAAACATGGATAAATATTACAAATTTATGAAGCATCCTTCGTTTACGAGCACAATATGAAATTAGGTGAAACTTGAAAAAATAATTTGCAGTTTTTGATTTCCCAGGTATGAAATGAATATAAAATGAAGCGTTTTAATTTGGTTTTTTGGCTATCATTTTTGCATATATATGGGAGTTTTCAAGCTTACTAAATAGATGATAAAGCATGGAAAACAAGATGTTGACATTTTGAGTAGAACAAATGAAATTTGTGATCGATGAAATCTTATAGAAATGTTTAGTCATGCTTTAAATATTTTGAAATTGAATATAATAGGATTAAAACCCTTCTTGGCTCTTGTGATTGTTTTAAGGTGTGCCCAATTTTCTTTTTAGTATAACTCCTTATGATGTGACACGCAACTTTAAATTACAACGTTTGGCTAGAATCTTGCTTGTAAAGAAATTGGTTGATATATATTAAGGCACTTCCAAATAGCAAGAGTTGCTTCGATGCTTGTTTTCCTTGTCCATTATCTCCTTTCCTCTTCACTTTAATAATAGCAACAATGCAATATCAATCCAATACGTTTTAACCTAATAGCATTTCTATGTGTAAGTTTATTTCTTTGCATTCTCTTTTTTCATTCTTTCTCCATGAGAAAAAAGTCATGCATGAATTAAATACCTTCGTTTATGGAATAGCTCACAACAGGAGCATCAGGAAAAACAGCAGAAGCATTTGAATCTCCGGATCTCATTTTACATTTCCTCCGGGTACTACTAATACGGTGAAGATCGTAAAAATTTTATGTGTTTCCTCTCTCATTTCTCTACGCTTTCTCACTCTTCTTTTTTCCATTTGATGTACTTTCCTATAGAAGCGTGTATAGAAACTGCAAAAGAAAAGCTCGTTTTGCTCTTCCTGTTATTATCATTCACGCCCCGCCCGCCAAGGATGAAAAAGTCAAGATTTCTTCCAAACAAGAACCTTTACTATCAATCCTAAAATCCTTAAATAATATGGCGTGTGGAATATCAAAAAGATAGAATGAACACAAGAAAACAGGAAAAAAGAAGTGCAAAGGATTGCATCACAGTAAGAAAGAGATGATCATGAATGATCTAGAAAAAACACAGATTTTTATTCTCCTTTCAACTGTAGTTGCTAAATTCATAGTATGTATTTATCTACTAGTACAAAAAAATGGCTAAAATAATAGAAAATTGGAGAAAGTAAAAGGTATGGATAGTCATCAGAAGAGATTTTTCTTTTCTCTTTTTATCGCGCTATTTTTGCACTCTAACTCTTTTTTATTCTCTGCAAAGAGACAGGTTTTACAAGGGTGGAAACGGGATTTTAATATGGTAAAAAGGATACTTTGGTGCAAAGGTGTGGCTGACTAGTGGCCTAGACTAATAATAGAACGCGCATTATTATACAAGTAACACATGACAGCATTATTTTTCTCCATTACCCGCACATTACTTATATAAATAGATTTATAATAGGGTTTCCCCCTCTTTTAATGAACTTCATCTTTTATACAATTTCGCTTTTAATACATCAAGTGAATATTTTGAAAATGATTATTATGAGAAGACGATGTGTAAAAATGGGCGATACCAGAAATCGGATAGGTTTTCAAATGTCTACGTGGATTCAAGAGAAGATAAAATGGAGAGAGAAAAGTTCTCATAAAGACAAGAAGAATTGGGAAAATAATAAGAGCAGTGTAGAAATGACTGATGATGATGATGAGAAACTGAAGGCGAATGTAAAGGGTTGGAAAGCAGGTTAGCCATGAACACTAGTACAAAGACTCTATAGACATTGACACATGCTGTGTGCAAACAAAACCATTAAAGTGTTCCACAAGATGGAAAACAAAAGATTTATTCAGAGAAGTTGACTTGAATCTGCTTTGCATTAATTTTACAAGCCACATTAAAGAACATGAAAAAAGATCAGTCCATATCATTGATTACTGGGAAAAGAAAGCAAACTCTTTAAACTTAACTCTTTTCTTGTGAAGTTGAAGTCAACTTTTAGCTGTAAAAACCAAAGAAAAAAATCTTTTTAATGTTTTTTTTCAATTTACTCACATTTTGTGAAAAGGGTTTGAACGTACACTTACTTTACCTATATAAGAGAGCATCTTTATAATATTCATTCCCAGACTATATCAATTCTGCTAAAGGACTTTTTTTATCATGCAGAAAAAATATTATGCAATTCCTTGAATTAAAATCGTTCTTATATAAATTTCAAGAATTTATATCCTTTCAGAAATTACTTTCATAGTTAGAAGAAGTGATTAGTACAAAACATGACATGGATGACCAGACAATAATATGGATGTTTCTAAAAAACTGCTGGATTGCTACCGCTGCCCTGCATTCTACTTACAAAAAGGGAAACGCGACGAGGTGTATAGTTAATGAAACATGATGGCCACTATTGATGACAAATATTATGTCGAGGTCAGACCGTTAAGAGTGAGTGGTATGTAGTGTTCCCCTGTCTCTTTTGACAGATTTCTAGTGAAAACCATTTCCTTCTACTCTATTATGTATTATCAGTGTCATTCCCTTAGCAAAAGCCATCAACTAAAAATATATTTACGTAAGAACACAAACCCAACTAGGGTCCCTAGGAACATTGACAAACCTAATGCTCCATATAGACTTTCATTGACTTTCAGAGAAATGTTTCCCAATACTTATTATGTCTATATAAAAGCATAAACTATAAAGATATGTACCATTTTCAAAATAAACAAAGAAACCACCACAGAGAAAGTCTCTCTGCCTAATAATATCATTGATCTTGATAATACTGTATACATCAATTTGTGTAGTTATAAGTACAGCAATATGGGTAATATGATTATATATCCTTAAAGGTCTGTTTTATTTACAAGTGTTTTTACAGAATAGTAAAACGTATTCAACCGCCATCGTCCACACATACTTTGTTTCGCCGTTACTCTCCAATTTTAGCTAAGGGGTTTCCGGTTATTCTCAAGTGTAGTGTGCTCTTCCTTTTCCCAACAAAGTTGGCAACCAAAATTTTCTAATAAATAATATATGACAGGAGGACCACAAAGTGAAAGAGCCTTTCCTCTCTTCTTCTTTCGCTCCCTCTTCAAAAAAAGTTCTCTGGTATAAAAACTGCCCTTCTCATGTAACTTCATCTTTTTGATGCTGAGCCACACTCCAACAATATATTCTTGTTTGAGTTACATACATTATGGAGAATTTCTTCAATTTAGTTTCACCACAGATATGTAACGTTTAAAAAAATATATACAATATATGAGTTTATTTTAAATGGAGTAAATCCACCGAAAGAAAGTGGACGTTTGTATAGTGTGCTTAGTTTGAGCTAAAAATGTTTTCCTTCAGCTGTCCACAGGATTCTCTGTTGAAATGACAACCAGAAACGAGGACGGAGTTTCAAATTGAAGTGATGATGATACTAGCGACAGTTTAGGCTTTCAACTATTGCCACACCAATTACCACATGACATTCATGTAAAATGGTGAAAGTGCAAGAGACTAAGGCCTACTTACACGGGGTACATATTTTTACCTCATGATATTTCAGACAAATCACACCAAAACGAAGAAAAAGTGATGCCACAGCTGCTTGTAAAAGCAGATCGATTATTTCCAGGAAAAATCGCAGAGAAAGTACATAATACAAGTAAAATTGATGGAAGTTGAGCCAGTATATATAAGATCAACGTCGTAGGACTCAAGTTAGGCTTTACATGTACATATTTCATATCATTAATTTCCCTCCTCTCATGATGACAAGATAAATGTGACAATTTTTCTACTTACCCTATGACGAAGATTATAAGTAAGAACCAAATTGCGGGCAAAGGAGTTGGCGAAGGCCTGATAAAAATCTAACACTTCCAACAATTTGTTCGCGTTTGATTGTGTGTAAATCACAGTAGGTGAGAGCTCGCACGTTTGCTGCAGACTGGCCAACCGATTGCTCCTTCCAGAACGAATCTCCAAAAACATCCCCCTTTCCTGTAATAATAAGAATAAAAGAGCTTTTTATTATAAAAAGTCTGAATAAAATGCTTTATTCCAAATAATACGAGTTGCAATAATAAAAAGTGATACAAAAGTGATCATTCCTTTATTAGTTTTTAATGTAAGTTTCTATTTCAGCTAATCCAATGAGGCTTTCATTGGATCAGCCTGAAAGGTGCCACAAAAGCATCCACAACGACTTCCATAAACTTCTCCGTTGCACAATACCATTACAATAACATAAAAAGTAGATAACAGCTTTATTTACCTAACCAGGGCTTTCTTTCTTTTGAGAAATGGTGCTTCCCTAAGTAAAAGCTTTATATAGTAAATCTAGTAAATCTACTGTTGCAGAGTTTCTTATATTTTCAATCCAATAAAAACAACTTGACGGGATCTTAAAAACTGAAAAAGTTTTTGCATCACCTTCCTAAATCAATTACTCTTTTACGCTTTCTCCTAAAAAGTAGGTTATTACTCATGTGAAGACACACTAACAAATGTAACTGAGCCAGGTATAGATTAAATCCTTGTTTGAGATCTTTCTTTCTATATCCAGATCTTTGAATGAAACATAAACTAAAAGAAAAGTAATACTACATAAAATTGTTATTATGCTTGCTCATTGTCGTCTCGTTATAGTCCTTAGTAGCTCTTTTCTCTTTCTTCCTCTTCATTTTAACTGTCCGTCTTAAGTAGAAAAATTCATTAGAATTAGAGTAGCTTTGAGTGTCTTTCTCCAGAGAAATAAAAAATGTGGATGGGGGAACAAATTGGAGGGCTGTGTTCAATTAAAGAGAAATGAGCTTCCTTAAACCTTAATGGAAATTTTTATCGACTACACGTACGTTCTTGATCATCTCTTTAAGAAAGTAACACGAGGAAAAAGTTTCCCGTCGTTTTCAACATTTTTTATCTTGCGTCTGTAGTAAAAATTGCTTCCCATGCTACAATGTAATTTGTAATTCATGAAATTCTAGCAAACACTGTGAATAAAGGTTTGGAATGTTTGGATATCAGAGTAAAGACTAGGAAGAAAATTAGAACCAGATAAAATACCAATCCTCTCGTTAAAACAGAACTTGAGATTATTGTCCCTATTTTAATGAGAAAATCAGTTTCAAACGAACTAAGAGTATCCATTATTTTAAAAATTAGGATAGAGTTATTCAATTCAAGTATTAAATATCCAAACGGATCATAGTAAAAATATAAGTTTGATATTAAAAAGCTTAGTAACTATTGCAAAGTAATTTTTATTTCCTAAATAATAAGCAGCTTTCTTTGATAAGGTAGTTCAACTTTTACTTCTTTTTATCAGGTCAACATTGTGGCATGTATAGCATGAACGAAAGATTATACTGCATTGAAAAGAAACTGAAATCAAATGAGCACCAAGAACCTCCGCCTTGTATAAATTCAAATAATTCCCTCCTACACATAAAAGAGAAACTAATTCGAATTTTGCGATCAATGAGCTTTCTAAACTTGTGGGAGTAGCAGAACAGCAAAGAAGTAAGGTCGAGAGAGAAACTTTCCAATGAATAAAAGTCTTTCCGATGAAAAAAGGTCAAAGTTAGCATAGACAATTCTCCAAAGGGACAAAGTCAACCCCATTGCTATTGCAATCACAATCACGCCAGTACCACTATTTCCAAAAGAACGTGGAATTCGCCAAAGAATAAAAACCGTGTGGCATAATATAGCATCGAACCAAGAGTAACTGTATCATTACACACTAGTCTCTCCTCGTTGTTATGCTGCTGACTTGATACTTTTGCTCTGGTGAGTTATATGCCCCAAAGAGAGAAAGAGATCTGTCCACTTTAATAAATTAAGTAAAAGTACACACTTCTGCTTTCACCCTGCCTTCCATTCTCTTCCACGGAATTTGAGGAAAAAAGAGCAAAGAATAAGCTCAAGTGTGTGCCATACACAAAATTATTATTGTAGCCTTCGGCAAAGAATTCAATCTGAAAAGAGACGATTACGTTGCGTTTTCTTTTTATCCTGAATGGTAGGACTATGCTTACTCCAAACTTATGTACTGAGGGAAAACTTTTATTGCTACTGCTCATGCTAGTGCTTGCAACGGGACATAATGTCCATGTCCATCGACCTAATTTTTGGGGTTGGCTCGTAATTCGCAAACAAACTCGTNGCTCGTAATTCGCAAACAAACTCGTCGTCGTAAGAAGCTTTTTTTAGTTATTTTCAAGAGGATAGAGAGGTACATAACTACATAGGTACTTATGGACTCGTATCGAGTAGGACAACTGTTGTTTCTTCCAAATTTTTATGTCATTTCCAAAAAGCATAACATGATACTTAAATACGACCACGGCAATAGTAAATCTCGAATATGAAAAGTAAATTAAAAAAGAGCCCAATTTATTCCAAAAATTTTCATTTTTCAGGTTGCTTGCTACTGACTACGTTTGTAGGATTAATTGGATGAGGAGCACACTTCCGGGAAAATTGGGTTGCATTCTTTGTTTCTACTGACTTTTTGTAAAAATGCAAAGACGCAGCATTTTTTCTCATACTTTTTAAAACTAAAATTATCATTTCTACATCAGTAGCAAGTGTACATACGGCACGTTTAAGGTAATTAACATTGATCTGTGCCCTGAGGATACAGAGCATTAATTTGGGTTAATTTATTTGCCGTTATTTTTAATATTTCGGGTACAGCTCTATATGGCTGATAAGCCATCTAAAATTATATAATTACTCTATCTAGCAAATTTCTCGGCAATAATAACTACGTAGGTAAATATCTAGATATCTAACTACATTGGGTTTTTATGCTCATAAATGGGATTTATCCAATCAATCTCTTCTTTCTCTGCAGCCACCCACTACCTAACATAGCAAGAGTTCTTAATTTCTTGCATGTCCCCTTAAATTTTTGTTACTTTACCTCACTAAAGTTTTAAATTGCTTGTATGACATTACAGGGGTAGCCGGATGCAATCAAAATTCTAAGTGCTATCAAAAAGTGTAGCGGAGTGAGGTGGATAAGAGAAAATGCGATAGTAAAGAACTGGAGGAGGACACAAGGTTTAAGCATATTAGTACAAACCACCATTAAGTGAACCAATTTAGTACCCTCGTAGCACCGCTAGGCCAAGTCATTCCATACCGCACTGCTTTACAGAGGGTCATAGTCCTTTTTTGGTAAGGCTACAATTTATTTTCTACTTCTTTCTTTACACTTTCTGCTGCATCTGAGCTTAGCAAAAGTTGCTCGTAAGGCAGCCAAAACTTTTCCTTTCGTTAGACGTAAAGAGCAGCGGCACCATTACTGAACCCACCATCACCAACGACATCATTGCTACTGAATTAAGTTTATTGCACATGTTGAGCACGGTTGTGTTTTCTTTCAGAAGCGCCTCGTAGCGAATATAAATGAGTGTAGAAACGGTAACTACAATGACTTTATTTTCATATAAGTTTTTTTAGTTTTATAGCATCTCCCACTGTATTGTTGACGAACATGCTGCTGTTGCCGCTGTTTAAGTTGAATAAGAGCCAAAAGGGTAGAAAAACTTAAAGAATAAAGACAAGGAGGATACCAGCGCGTATAGGCAGTTTGATAAAAATACAGCTTTTTGTGAACATTCCTGTTTTATTATAAATCGTTCAAAGAGAACTTTGAATTGAAGGAGTGTTCCAATATTCAACTGTATTCAGTACATATATGCAACAACTCAAAAAAATCTTTGGATTGGAAAGTTTACTGATGCCATGACTGGCTCTCCCTTGCGCTTTTCGCTACTTCATGCTGACTTCAGTAAAAGAAGGAAAAAATTCACACGCCTTTTTCATATTATGTGATTACCTCCTTTCTTATTTTCGATTCAACTTACGCTTTCCATCAAAAGAATACAATAGAGAGAGTGGAAGGGAAGACATGGAATAGTAAAATAACTGGACAAGCGTGCACTTGAAAGAAAAGAGAAATAACTTTGAAGGAGCATCAGCAGTGGCGATGGTGGTTGGGTGGGCTACTGCCGAAACATTCTTTCTTTTATATTACCCGATCAATAGATTCCGTTCAGGGGCTAACCGTGCACGGAAACAACTGGATTGTCGTATCCAGGCCGTACCACCAAAGGGGCCGTACTTTGACCAAAATAAAATAAATTTTCTGTAAGGGTACGGCCTTTCATTTCTGC
>JAANSO010003816.1:0-10866 GCA_036507315.1 Lepidocyrtus fimetarius | reverse complement strand
AAGTAACCCAATCCAGGACGAGCTTGTACAAGAGACCTTCACAAGCCCGGATTTTGGTCTTGTTACTCTGTCCTTCATTTTATAACAATCTGGTGAGTATCTGTATTAGAATTAATGCAGATATTTTAATTATTCTGAAGTCTCTAATACGCATGAATCAAAAATAATTACTCATATTTATTGTCCGCTTCCTTATCGTAACTGTCATTCCTCGGCTGAATCCTTTCAACGGTTCTGTAACAGCAATCCACATCTTCAAGTTTGTAACCGTATGAACTCAACACTTCTTCGTTAATGATAAGCGTCTGTAAATTAACAGTTAATCAATTAGAAACCATTTAAATTATTAATCTTTTACAACTTACACTGTTGGTGGAGTATGTTAAGTTGAAGTAGTTTTGATTTCTGCAGGAAAATGGAAGAGTTCCACTGACAAAAGGGATTGCATCCTCACCCCAAGCATCCAAGTCTGGAATTCGACACTTTTCATTATCCACAAGATATTTCTCAAGATCGTCACTTGGTTGGAAATCTTAAAACAAATCATCATTGCAATTAATGTCAGATATTTAAACTAGTTTCAAATTAGCAAACTCACAGCTGTTTGAGAGTTCCACAGAGATATCTCCAATTGGTCCACTTCCACCATCCAAACTTATAAAGGAAATTATCAGTAAAGAAAAGCTTATCAATGCTAAGCCGACCATCCAGCACAGTCGGGTTTTATTACTACGGAAATTAATTGAGCGAAAGATTCTATTATTTCTAACCCAACTACAATTAAATCTAGCCATACTAACTAATTCGTTTTCTGAGGGTTTCCTATCATGAATTTGTTTAATTTACAAATAAAAATTGGGGATTATGAAAAGTACAAAGAAATATTGTTAAAAAATGAAACTGAAGACTGTTGGATTGTTCCCATGTTGACAACTACGAGGACAATTGAGAAATCTAAAACCCCCAGAGGGCGTGAAGATTCCAATCTCACTCATAATTAGTTTAAATATGATTTGCAGAGAAGTGTTTGTTTGCTTGTTTTGAGTTGAGATGCATTTGAGTGAAAGTGCAGCGGCGCTTTTGCAATTTTGTGGCATGGATTGGTTCATGTTTTGGTTTGTTTTGCTTCGGACAAAGTGAGCGAGGATAAAACAGATGGGTTTTAAATTGTTGGGAAATTAGTTTTTACTCTGATTAATATTGATTTTATCAGTGAAATACAAGATTCTCTTGGAAGTTGGAGGAAATTATGTCTTTCCAAACTGAAAAAGGTGGAGGAAGGGAGGGAAAGGTCAGAGTGGCTTTCTGGAAGCTTGGATTTGTGTTTTTGTTGTGGACTTTGGCACTGGGATTGTTTCCAACTGAAGCTGAAGGTAGTTTAAGTGATTATCTAATTGATTATTATTTATTAATTAACTCGTTACTTTAAAGTTTATCGCGGAATCAGCTGATGCTTTTTGGAATCAATTGAAATGATGAAAAAACATTAAAAACGATATTTGTGTTTCTTTCCAGGTTTGGAATGTTATCATTGTGTCCAGTATTCCGCTGGAGACACCACAGCCTGTGTCGCCCCACCAAGCCGCCTTCAAACAACGAATTGCAAAGAAGGAGAATCTGAATACTGCAAAAAAGTTTATTCGAAAAGTACAATAGGAGAATTATTCTCGCGAGGTTGTGCCCACGTCTCAAAACACTTGAACAACTCCATTCTGTTAAAATGTGCTGAAAAGTTCTTTGGAAAGGATGGGGAAGGTGGCTGTATGGATGTTACTAAAGAAAACTTAAAGATTGTGGAAGACTGTCATTGGAGTGAAGTCGGGAAAGACAAGGACTCTGGTTTAAAGTATCCTGGATTTGGTTCTTCTATGGCTGTACTGGGAAGTTGGAAACATGTAGTTAAAACTTGTTTCTGTGAAGGAGATCTCTGCAATGGAGGACCCATTCCTGGAATCGAAGTGACTGAAGAAAAATCATCAGGTATTCCATTAAATTATTTATTTTTAATAATAGAGTACTTTGTAGAAGTTTTTAATAAAGTTTTATTGTTTCAGGTGTGGAATGTTATTCATGCAGCTCTATACCGCCAGTGTACGGATCGAGGAAATGTGATTTTAAGTCGCCAGATGATATCCGTAAAGTTTGGTGTCCAGACCAGACTCACTGCTTCAAAAGGACTGGAACTCTAGGTCAGCCGTGGAGTGATCACCCTGTGGAATATATTGAAAGAGGCTGCTCCAACAAGATGGTTCATTACGCAACAATTGAAGAAAATGAGAAGCTGATTGAATGTCTGAAGAAATACGGAGGATGTTTCAATGTTAGATCCAAGGCGGGTTATAAATGCTTCAAAGAACTTTTCAATACAACTGCTTATCCTGAGCTTGCTGCGGCTGATTTGACTGAAATTGATGAGCTCTGCGTCTGCGAAGGGGATCTCTGCAATGATGAAGCACCAAAACCTACTGAAGTTATTCAAGTGATTCCTGAACCAACAAACAATAATCTCAATAATGAAATAGTTGAAGATAAGAATGTGAAAGATTCTTCTTATTCTATGCGATGGATTTTTCTTATTGACTTCATCATAATTGCACTTGTTGCCTTTGTTTG
The DNA here is from genome assembly GCA_036507315.1 of Lepidocyrtus fimetarius. Taxonomy (NCBI): domain Eukaryota; kingdom Metazoa; phylum Arthropoda; class Collembola; order Entomobryomorpha; family Entomobryidae; genus Lepidocyrtus; species Lepidocyrtus fimetarius. The sequence continues at coordinate 8,253 of JAANSO010003816.1, read as the reverse complement.
TTTAATAATGTGCCGCAAAGAGGAAGAATTTGTTGAAATTAATGGTGAATTCTAAATTATGAGTATTATTAACTGTAGAAGGATTTTTGTAGCAATTATTGTTTATTTTCTAATAGGCTATACAGAAATAAAATCTGCTTTGTCATGCTAAAAATGTATTAACTTGTGTACAAATGAATTAAACAGGTTGGCCAAGCCAAACTTATTTTAATGAATAGTTAATTAAAAAGGTCATAAATAGGGTTTACACAAAGTTCTGTGATTCCCTTCAATGCATTGAATCTAATACTTTTCATTAAAAAAGATTATCTTATCACTCCAAAGAACAAGTCAATATCCACCCCAATAGTCATTTATCCTTCTTTACTGCTGGCCACACCTAATTCCACTAAAATTATTAAAAAATTAATTATTTCTGAAGTTTCTAATTAAACATGGAGCAATTAAATTCAACTTTGCAAGAAAGAAAGTTTGAATTAAATTTACAAACAAAAGGGCATTGTTTTCTTTGTTTAAAAACAAAAACTTCCGTTTCTACTTGTTTACTTGATTTTTGCAAAATTTTGAAAATTGACTTGATGGACATAATCTTTGAAAAGCTTAAACTGCCGGGGTTGGCATTCCATTCCGGAGGGGCTGAGATCCAAGTGGAGCTTTGTAGAACTTGTGAGAGGACAATTGAACGGTTTTCGGTATTTGTTGGAGGAAATGGAAAAGCTTCAAAAGGAAATGGGATATTGTTTAAGAAAAGTCCAGACAGGGATGAAAGATGCAGAAGAGGATCAGGAGTTGATAAGTGCTTATCAGCGGGACATGACCAAAGATTTGAATTCTCTTTTGCTTTTGGACATTATTGAAAAAGTGAAGAAGGAGGTTTTTAGTAAATGTAAGTCCTTTTAAAAGACTGGAAATCAGCTGTTATCTTAATTTATGTAAATTTCTGTTGTCAGGTTCCAAGGTAACGTTTCCTGGGGTTCAGGTTCTCGAATCTGGAAATGATAAGCAGTCTCAGACAACTCCAATGAAGCAGATTTTAAAAGAATCAGTTGATGGAATGGACCTGGATGATGCAAAAACGGAAATTGTTGAAAATGACGATGATAAGGAAGCAGACGAAGGAAACGGGACCTAATGATAAACAGTCTCAGACAACTCCAATGAAGCAGATTTTAAAAGAATCAGTTGATGGAATGGACCTGGATGATGCAAAAACGGAAATTGTTGAAAATGACGATGATAAGGAAGCAGATGAAGGAAACGGGACCCGGTCTCAACTTGCGGAAGCTTCCAGTCCTGAAGACCGCTCCAAACATGCAATCCCGACCTCGTCCATAACTTCAACTCCTTATTTGACTGACGAGACCACGGGAAGATTAAAATGCCTGGAGGAAAGCTGCCCTGCTGTTTTTAAAACCCGAACAGGAGTTGACAGACACTATGAAAATGCTCATCTCAAGATCCGGTTTAAATGCCGGTATTGCCCCAGACATTTTTCTGTTCTTTGGTATGTTAAAAAACATGAAAGGAGTTGTAAAGATAAGAAAGTTGATAAGCAAGAAGAGGACTTAAATTCAACTATGGAGTTATCAGCTTCCCCTTCAAGGTAAACGGTTAAGGTCCAGCATGACCCCGAGGGATACATTAAACACTGATTGGGTGAAAGATAAGGAAATGGAGTTTAATTCGGAGAATTCTCCAGCCGGAAGTGAAATACGTACTCGGAGCATGAGGAGGAGGAGTTCTCGATTTACAAAGTAATGAATAAGTTTAAGTTAATTGTGGTTGCATTTATATTTTATTAAAAACAAAGACTAATGATTGTTCAAATACGCTGGGTTCTTAGTTTTACTTGTTTTTACCTGTAAAATCTAAAATAAATGTAAAAATGAATGGACAGGATGTCCTTTGAAAAGTGATTATCTGTCTGAATATGTTAAAGAAAGACAATAAATGCTGGGTTTATATGATGAATTTGTATCATACGAGGTAGTTCAACATTTTTTCTACCATTTCTCTATCCATTTTAATCACAAGAAAGGCATTCCTAATCATCAATCTACGGGGTTTCAGCTAAAGAGTTTGAGGTAGATGTACAGACTGCTGATAAGAAAAGAAGAGATAAGATTACGAGTAATTTGGTATTTCCTGTGTTTCAATCTTATTTTTTACAAAGTACAACCTTTACAAAGATACAGAATGGACCCAAAACTCATTTCTTAAACCTTTCTTAAGATTTTTTACTAATTTGTCAACCTTTACAGGTAAATCTTCAATTCTCTAAGTTTTAATATGGATGGGTAGCCCTTTCCATGCTAAAAAGTGTATTTTTAATGAATGAAAGAGGAAAGGTGGATGATGAAATACGCTTGTTTCACAAGTTTTATATCATTCCTCCCAAAAACACGTATTTTGTAGCTTAAAAATATTTTTATTGCTGAAAATTTTCAAAAAAATAGTGAAAATGGAAAAATTAAACGGAGAAGAAGAAAAGCCAGTTTTTGACTGGAATTTTTGTACAAACGGGAACTGTTTCATTTGTGGGAAGAAAATCCCCCCTTTGATGACCCCCTTGGTGGATAGTGAAGAAATGTTTAATGAGGAAACTCCTATTTTGCAAACTCTTTGTAAATACTTGGAAATTGATTTGGTGGAGGCAGTCAAGAGTGAAGGGTCGAGGGTGGTGCTTCCGGTGGAGATGAAAGTGGAGCTTTGCCGACCTTGTGAACGGGCTGCGGAGAGGTTTTGTGACTTGTTTGAGGAAATGGAGAAGATGAAAGNGGTGGTGCTTCCGGTGGAGATGAAAGTGGAGCTTTGCCGACCTTGTGAACGGGCTGCGGAGAGGTTTTGTGACTTGTTTGAGGAAATGGAGAAGATGAAAGCGGAAATGGATTATTGCTTGAGTAAAATCAAAGGTGGGATTGAAGAGGGGGAAGGGAAGTCTGGGTTCTTGAAGGGGATTGGGGAGGAGTTGAAGAAGAAGATTTTAAATAAATGTAATTGATTAATTAACAAAATTATGCAAGATTATCCAAAGTTTAGTAATTTTAATTATTTTTAACATTTTTAAAGGTTCCACTGTCAAGTTTAGCCAACCCAGACCATCCAAGTTGACAAAGCCGGAAGTGGAGCCTTCCAATGAAGCGGGAGACCTTCCACAGGTGAAATCTGAGGTAGGAAATGGCTTGGATGTTGATAACCAACCGGATTCTATGGTTTCTATGGCTTCAATGTCTTCGATTTCTTCTAAAGAGTCGTTTTATTCTTTGGAAAATGACCCCAAGGAACGAGAAACTTTTCTAAAACGGTTTAAACCGGATGTGCTGACCAGTGACGAGGACGAGAATGATGCTGATGACGAGGAGGATAAGAAAATTGGGTTATCTGGAGGCGTGGAGGAACCTTCTAAAGTAAATCGCTTCAGCTCCTCAGGAGCAAGCACTTCCTCTTCGTCTTCTTCTGGGTCTTCACAGTATTTAAAGGATGAAAAAACCGGGAAATTCAAATGCCCTGAGCCCCAGTGCACTATGCAGTTTTTAAAAGTAAAAGTCGCTGACAAACATTACAAAACGGTTCACCTTAACCTCCGTCGGGATTGCGAGGGATGTGGAGGGAACTACGCTTATTCGTATATTTCTAAACATAAAAAGTTTTGCAATCGAGTGTGGGTTGGAGGGAATGGAGGGAACGGAGACGCTGAGCAGGGTTCAAGTAAAAAGGTTATGAAAACCGAGGAAGATGCGGTAGCAAAGAAAGAACCGGAAGTGGAGTCTTCGGATGAAGCTTCCCCTCCGAAAAAAATGAAACTCTTCCCGAAAACCCCAAAGAAGAAAAGCCCGGGGAAAATGTGTACTCGGAGTATGGGAACGAGAAAACTTCGCTCTAATTATAATTAAGTTAATGATTGTGATTAACTTGTGTACATAGGTTTGAGTTTATTCATTGGAGTTAATTTGAGTTAATTTCTGGAATTACATTTTGAATTTAAAATAAAGTTATGAAGTGTGGCTTATCAGGAGATGAAGTGGAGATTTACATGAAACCGGAAGGAGAGTCTTTTTTGTTGTCTTTTTTCACGTAGTTTTCATACCCGTTTACGATAAAATTGTCGTTGTTTTGTGATTTGTCCTGGAATTAAAAATAAATAAGAAAAATAATTTTTAATTGTTTAATTGAGCTTTTAATTAATTAACTTACCCATGGAAATGCAGAGGCCAGTCCTAGGAGCATCATTGCTGCGAAGATAAGCTCAAAAAGTTTCATTTTTTGGCTTGCAACGGTTTGTAAACGGTTTAACGGTTTTTAACACTTGAACTGGTGTTTCAAATGGCAATGACTTCAACTCGACTTACGCAAATGGAATGAGCTCAACTGGTTAACGTCATTACGGTTGTTAAAGCTGAAATTGCTGTCGCTTGCTTTTTAATTTGTCGGATTTTTACACAACAAAGCATAAAACGCGTTAATTATTTAACCAGACAAAGAATAACAATTAAACGGTTGTCTGGTATGTTCTAGAACAAAAATAACTCGTAATAATCCCGCAAATAGCAGTTAATTTTTGCTTGTACAGTAACCGTCTGGAATTTAACTATCCATTGTTCGTCAGCAATACCGGCCCTACTGAATTAATTGCTTTAAAACAGACAGTAATTAATCACTGATTAGACAAAAATCATGAATGAAAATATGGAAAATGTAAGATTACGTTAAATTTTTGGCTAATTATAAAGTTTTCCGTTGTGACCTTCGCCTTTGAGATGGAAGTGGATGAATTTTAAAAGGAAAGGGTGTATGCAAAAAAATAAATGAAAAAACGCCAAAAGGCTAAAAAATAATGACAATTTTAAAAATATTTTTGTATTTGATCAATGAATTACTGCATTTTATTTATGATTAGTATTTATGATTAATTATGATATTCGTATTCCATAGTGGTCAGCGGAAGAATCAGAGATTTTTAGCTTGCTCCACTCGGAGAATTCTTCTTCTTGTCTGCTTTGAATACGTTGGAAATAGCCACGTTGTTCATGTTATCGCTGTTTGCTCCTTTGCTCATCTTCAAAATCATATTTATTAAAAATTAATTACAATTAACAATTTAATTAAGTCTTACCCAGGGACGTGCAGAAACAGATGTGAAATCCAAAACCAACAGGGCAGCAGCGAAAAGGAGAAGAATGTTCGAGAAAACCTTCATTTTTGTGGTAATGCAAGACGTCAGGAGTTGTCTAGATGAATGCGTGTTTAATAATGAACGTTTTTTTAATTGCGTCTGTGTAAATGCTCGTAAAATTTAATTGATTCGGTTTAACTACGTAAGAGTTTATTAGGCATTAAAAAACTTAATCATTTTTTTGAAAAGGGTTTTTAATCCCTCGAAAAAACTTTTTGACAGGGTTTTCCGTTGTTGTCGTCTTTTTCTTCTTCTCTTTCTTTTCCTTCTTTTTGCTTTTTGAAGTGGTTGTTGGGGCTGGAGTTGAAGTTGGAGCCGTTGAAGCTTCACCTGGCGCCGGGGTTACCGTTGTCTCTGCAGCTTGTTCCGTTGTGGAAGCTTGAGCCTGCTCTGTTGTGGTTGTGGATTCGTCCTTGAATTCAAATGAGTTTGCGTCTTCAACACTGTCTTTGGTCGTGGCTTCAGCATCCTCACCGTGCACTTGGAAAATTAATCCCTGGAAGTAAAAGGAAATTAATTACTGAGATTGAGTTTGATTAAAGTTTACTTACAGCAGCGAGAAAGGCGAAGAGTAAAATTTTCATTGTGGAGGCTGCTTGGTCACTGGTTCTTTAATGAATGAAGAGACAATCTAATAATTTAATTAGTCATTTAATGCCATTAAATTCGCATTTATTTTGTTGACGTCTTTGCAAAAAAGATTGGTAGCAGGAGAGTATAAACTTGTATAAACTAGTTTGATAATTGCAATTAACCGCCATTTTCCGTCGGTCATTATCATTAGAAAAAGACCGACGGACGGACAAACTGACGATGTTCATGAGTTCGGTCAAGGTATCCACTTGAACACAGTAAAAATGAACAAAATGATTAAAAGCTAGCCATAACCATTAAATTTTGAAAAATATGGCGGGATTTTACAATAGCCGTTAGCAGAAATGCTTTTCTATGCGGAAAAATGATCTTCCAATGCAAATGACTTTGAAAAATACGCGGTTTTTTATTACAGATAACGTTTAAAAATACAAGATAACCCTAAACTTAGAGGTTTACAGGTAAAACATCATGATAAGTAGCCAACAGGTATTCAACGACCAGTGCCAAACAACCCCGATGGTGAGTCCTTTTTCTTATCAGCGAAGATTATCTGAACGAAGGCGTTGTTGTTTTGGTTGTCGCTTTGACCCTATAAAATACAAAGTTAGAATTTTAATTACCCAACCAATTAAACCAAACGCAACGTGATTAAACCAAAAGTTTTTAAACTTACCCAAGGGAGTGCTGAACAAAGTTCGAGGAGCCCCAAAAGGACCAAAACTACGGTTATGATTGAAAATTTCATTCTGCAATTTAATTTTGAAGCTTTTAGTGGAATGAAATGAAATCAAGGCGGAATACTGTTTTTACTACGCAATGTAGTTCAGTGAAAAATAAGTCGTAAAAAGTATCATGTCTGGCATTGCTTTGAGTAATGTCCCGACCATTGTTTAAAGATGTAAATTATTACGAAAATAAGTCGTAATTTATGAGTTTACGTCGTCATTTTCATAATAAAACGTATTTTGTTTTTTTAAACGGAAATGTTTGGAGCCGAGACTTGAAGGGCCAATTGGATTTAGATTAGATTTTATGGTAATTTGGCACATTTATTAGCAATTAAAATAATTAAGCAGCGACACGGCCACAAACCATTTACGCTCAAATCTAGAATGTTCCAGTATTTTCGCGCAGCTTTATTACGCAATGACAGTGCAAATGGTGCCCGTATGCCATACAAAGGTCATTAAAAACTATTTGCAAACCTCTGAAAATCTGTTATATCGTCTCTTTTTAATTATCTAATCAATCTAAACTTTTCCCAAGAGATTATTTCAGGAGTAAAAGTGAAACGGTTATGAAATTTAAATAAAATGTATTCTGGAAGTTAATTTAATATTTTATTTTCGCAATTTGGTAAATTAAACAAAAAACGAATGAAATAAGTTACTTAATTATTCCACATCAAAAGCATTGGAGGATGGCAAAGAGACTTAGCTTGCTCCACTCGGAGAGTTCTTCTTTTTATCTGCTTTAAACACGTTGGAAATGGCCACGTTGTTCATGTTATCACTGTTCGTTCCCTTGCTCATCTTCAAAATCGTAATTAAACATTAAAATTAATTACAATTAATAATTTAACTACCGAGATTTACCCAAGGACGGCCGGAAACAGATGTGAAATCCAAAATCAACAGGGCAGCAACAAAAAGGAGGAAAATGTTCGAGAAAACCTTCATTTTAAACGTTTGGAGTATTTAAAGGCAGGAGTTAACTTGCTGGTTTGATGGCGTTTTTAATAATGAACTTTTTTATAGGAGAACTGCGTCTGTTTAATTGCTCGTAAAACAGTTGAAGCCAGTATTTACGTATTAAAGACTCTTTTTTTGGCGAGACGGTTTTTTAATTGCTTGGTTAGTTAAAAAGATTCTTTTTTGCAATGAAAACAAAAGATAGTTAAATTCTTTTAAAGTCAGTCACCAAAATAGCCTCTGTAAATAATTTCAAATTTTGCCGTTAAAAACCGAAAATGAATCTTTTTGGAGTGATTATGGCTGGAATTGTGCTTCTCGGACTTGCGTCTGCTCGGCCAGGAGGGGTAATTAATAAAAAATTAAATTAGCTAAAAATAATTATTAATTTTTTGTATAAAATTGTAGGATAAGAGCACCAACAACGATAATTTTATGGTGAATGGGTGGGAAAACTATATTAAAAAAGATAACAAAAAGGATTCTCCATCCGGGTTTATGTAAAGTGTTTGGAATGCCGGGTTGCAGAGTTTTCCGAATTTCAAAATTATATTTTTTACTTAGTTCCTACTCAGGACTTTTATGTAAATTTATGCAATAAACTTGTTAAAAACTAACAAAGGATAATTAAATTCGTTTTACTAGTTTTTAATTAATCATAATTTAATCGATTAAGACATTTAATTATAGAATTGCTTTGTTAAAAGTTGTCATATTTTAAAATCTACCGTTGAAGAATAAAACCCCAAAATGAAACTATTTGAGGTCATTTCTACTGCAATTATGTTGCTC
>JAANSO010003815.1:0-10866 GCA_036507315.1 Lepidocyrtus fimetarius | reverse complement strand
ATTAAAATAAAAAATTAAAACCAAGAGACATTAGGAGCATCGGTCAGGCTAAAAACATAATAATCCCCAGCTCTTAAGGATTTAGGTAACATTTGGTATTGAAGAGCATGAAGCGTTCAATTAGATGCCTGTACGGTTTGATTCCTATTTCTTTCCACCTTACGCTAAGGTGCAGGTGTAAATGCCCTATTTGTTATGAAGTCACTTATTTAGAATTTTTTATATAGATTTCTCTAGAGACTGCTCGAGTAAAGACTCACTCGATTGTCATTGAAAATGCATTCGTCGACAGTTTCGCACAACTTTGAACTAATATTTCTGATCTAATAATGACTAAATGTATTTAGCGGTTGGATTTATCAATTGGTTTAGAGGTATTCACTTCAGAATAAAATCAGTCACGGATATGATATTGTAAAACAATCTTTTGAAAATGTTAGTTTTTCTAAAATGAGACGATTTAACTAATTAGGCAGTCAACAATGATATGATGGGTTTGGCACAGGTGTAAATGTGGAAATCTTTAATAAATTGAAAATTTGTTATCTTCACTACCAGGAAGAAATATGTTTTTATTACTTGAGCACTATCTGCCAAAACGCGTTTTGACCCGTGACGTCTGATCATATTTTTTCCACAAAGGTGTGTGTAGAATCTGCGCAATTATTTTCGAAATACATATTCGTACCACGTATTCGTATATGAAACGGGTTGCCAACCAAAAAGCTACTCTCGTGTAATGGTATTGTTCCAACAGCGACTTCTAATTGAAAGGTTGCAGATAACATTGAAAATGATTTGGTTCCTTTTCTCAATATTATTTTTAATTTAACTGCACATCCCTAAAAAACCTTCTGATATTTGCCCAAATAGTGTTGATGCACGCATCATAAATGCATTGAATGCTGCACTAGTGTCCTTGGGAGCAAAACCTCTTTTTTAATACTTGATATGAAAACAATTCAGATATTTTTCCTATTCTAATGAAGGAAGGGGATAGTTTTAAGCAAACATTCCTTGAGTAATTTCCTTTTTATAAACAAGCGCATGTGTACACAGAAAAATTTATTAAAAACATTTTCATGCGTTTATTCCTCTTTTCTTTTTGCGTGTAATAAAACTTGTAAATTTTCATCTCAATCTTAATATTCCGTGTATCAAAAAGATCATTTGCAAGACTGATTTTACTGTGAATGTTGTTTTTATATTAAGTATATTCCTTAAAAGTTAAAAAAGACCAACTGTATTTGCTTCACAATAATTGAGCTGGATTTTGGTACAGATGTAATTGTACAAATCTATAAAAACTATTTTTAAAACACGTGCTTGAATATACTGGCTGTATATTAATTATGTAAACTCTGTTTGTCTGAGAATTCTAACTTAAGATTTAACTTCTTGACTATTCTACTTTCTTCCATGTCCGGGCCAGAACTTGTTAAGAATACTTTAATGAATTTACAACATCGTTGAAAATTCTTTTCGTTTTTTCAACCTCAAACTCACTTCCACCTATTCCAATTTTTATACGAGCAAATTCAAAAAGAAAAATTTATAATACTTTATTTAAGTGGTAACAGTCGCGAGTAAATAGGAATTCATAGATGGTTATTTGTCCATTGTTGTAAATGGTACGCACATTAGCTAAAAATACAAGGTGAAAGCAAAAGCAAGTTGGGCTGTTTAATTTATATATTTTAGTATATAATGTGAAGAATGAGTGTTAGAAAAATTTTGCAAAGTTATTTGCATGTAATAAAATAATTATTTGTAATGTTAAAGTAATCCTCTGTTAAATATTTAAACTACAATTAGGTTTAAGTTTAACTATTAAGTAATATTATAAAATATCTAGTTTTGAAAAAAGACAAGTGATTATGTAAATGAATTAAATATACGTTATAGATAATTAAAAGAAAAAACGTATTTTATTCTGCAAATTTAAATTTTATTTAAAGCAAATAAAATTATCATCCAAAGGCATTCAAAAGTAAAAATTCGATAAATGCAACGGAGCTAATTAGCGTGGATTTTACATCCTCGAAATTGTAACTTTCTAAAACTATTCATAAAGGAATCCAATTCACTATTGATTTTTTTCTAGCTAATCACTGATAAAAACAAATTAATTTTAATCTCATTCGGTTTTAAAGGGGTTGATAGAAAAAGCTTGCATGAAAATAAAAGCAGTGCATGACAGATAGTTTGTAATTTAACTACCTACATTAATCCCCGCTAAATTATCAGTTTCATATACGGTAGATCTTCAGAAAAATGCCTGCAAAATTTATATAGATAAAATGAACAGATTTTTTTTTGCATTATTGTGACTTTCGTCACACTCATTGTTGCTGTTAGAATGGAATGATTCATTTTAAATCCCCTTGAACTTTTCATTCAACCAAATAAAACAGAAAAAGGACCTGAACATCGAAGAAAACCATTTTCATCTTTAAAATGCATAAATATAAATGACATTACTGTGTTGCTCAAGAACGGATTGGAAGGAAGATTTTTCAGTCTTTTTACAACACAGAAAGCACTTTCAGGGGGAAATTATCACGTACAAGATTACTGCACAGTTGTAAACCAGAACACGCTAACACATCCAAGGTACCTATTTCATTTTAAATTCCAAAAATATATCACCGTTTTTAGAAAAGAACCTTTTTCTTCAAAGAAACCTCTGTATGCTTCTTCTTCGCACTTCTCATCATGCTATTCCAATTTTCAAAAAAGGGTCAATTTCTTGGACAGTAGATGCTTTAAACAATGAAAGGACACATCTTAAATATTTTAGGTCCTTCCATTACATTTTGAGTATCATTCATTATAGCTGAAAATACCAGGAAGGATTGTAAAATGCTCCCTTTTTGTTATTTTTATTCCAGGATAACTGACTCCGTCCCAAAAGAAAATGTTACACTTGATGAATGAACAGATTGTTGTTAGATTTCTTGTGTTTTTTTTTCAACACGGATACCAACAGGAAGAAAATCATGTCAACTATTTCCTTCAGTTCTCGCTTCGAAAGTTTATATCTTTTTTTCAGTTTGGTTTTTGTCTTTGACCAGAGCAGAGATCTCTGATAAGAATTGTTACACAATTTTAAATATTTGAAAGTTTCGTTATTTAAGTGCGTTGATGGTCTAAGAATGCAATTAAATTAGTTTGTTGGCGCTGTGCATTTCGTTCTAAAATGCAAAATCCTACGCAAGACTCAGAAATGTAAGGTACATACTGAAACAATTAATCTATGTTAAACTTAATATGCTACAAAGAATTCAGAACTCAAACAGTTAATTATTCTGTTTTGAAGGTTGTAGTTGGAATGGTTTTTCTACCTGTCCCCACCAGATTACTACTGGAAAATGACAAAGATGCATAGAAAATGTGCATTTTTTCTATTCAAAGAGGTAAGCATCTTAAACAGTAAAAATTTAAAGTGATTACATGTTTTACTTACTAAGTTACCTTAACGTTTACTTATTTTCTGTTCGGTGCAGATTTCAAAGCCTTTACTTCTCGGATCCAAACAGGTGGTTTGTTTCACTTCCAATCAACCAGTTGAAGCTAATTTCTGCGGAGGGATTCATTTAGACGAAGAATTTCCACATCGGTAGCATCTCTACTGAATTTATTTTCCAACAAATAAAGGGAGCACTAATGGCGGACCTCCGCGTCCCTAAGTACTATCCAAAGTAAAACGAAGGGACTTTAAGTTAAGTTAAAATTTAATTTTAAAGGCATAAAATAAGTTTAAGGGTTAAAATGGTTGCAGCTCGTTTTGGGTGTACTAATAATCTCCTAACCCAATTCTTTAAAATGAAATTGGTTTGTTTAAAACAGAAAATAACCAAAATATGTTTCGAAACCTACGAAAAAATTGACTGTAGGGTAGTTGCATCTTTTTTTGTTGCAAATTACTACGTAATTTTGAGTAAAAATAATTTAGCGAAAGTAATTTTCTACTACAAATTTTCAAATACATTTTAGTTCAAGATTATTTTTAACCACTATGATGGGCATGAAAAGAATTCCTAAGAAATTATTAAACCTGAGGTAAACTCTATCTACCCATAAATCAAAGTAAAAACTGATGCAGATGTAATTGCACAAGTTTTAAGTAACAATTTAAATACTACAAATTCAACTTTCAAAGTATTTCACAAACTATCCTAGGTTTTACACTTGATACATCCATAAATCAGATATTCAGTTGATAGGCTAGGTTCGAGTTTTTACAAAGCCACAAACAAGTATACTGGTCTTTTACTTTATTACCTAAGCTTGAGCGATCGGTCAGTGCTTAATCGAGGAGTTATTGATAAAAACAAGACAACTATCACATTTTATGTCCGATTCAAACCAACAGTAATTAAAAAATTAAACCTGCTAAAAGAAAAAAAGTATAGAATTGATACAGGGGTAATTGCATCATTTTTACTAACGTTTAGTAGATAATTTTTTTGTTAAAATAAGGTTTTATATCAATTAAAGCTACGTGTAAAATTACGTTCGGATTATAAAGAGAAAAGTTTTTTGTTCTAAGCATAATTAGTATTTTAATTTTGTAAAGAAAGTGTTTCCCTACAAATTATGACAGTTACGATTTGTGTCGGTATTTGCCAAATTATTAAGCATGGACAATTTGAGGATTTTTGAAATCCTCTGGGATGTTTTAAAGAAAGGGGATCATTTTTTGTTTTTATGAACCGAAATGTTTTGGATATATTGACAAAATAAGTTTTACAATTTAAGTCAAATATATTTTTTACGTCTTGTAAGTTTATTTTCTGTTGGTAATCAAGCATGAGATTGTATTTTAAATTTTTTAAATTCATTTACGAGTAATTACTAGATTAGAATGTATTGGGGAATATCTCAGCATAAATTTAGCAAGGATTTTTAGTTAAAAAAGCAGCATTTTAAAAAGGCAAAATAAACAGATTTGGTACAGGTGTAATTGTGCAAATCGTGTAAAGTACTTATTTAAACGTTACTGGGGGCAACATAAGCAATGCGAATTGATTATATATCAATTGAAACTCAATTATGACATAGAGATCAAATAGCAATAATGATCTTGAATGTCTTTGCAACCAGTGAACTACACAGGCAGGTTTATTTTAAACACCAAGATTGCTTAAAACATCCTCGTGTTTCTGTTTCAGGCAGCAATTCACTTTGGGTCAGGTATGAGGCTGATAATATATATAGGTCACTGTCGGAGAAACGATGTTGATTATTCTTAAAGTTTCAACTAACAGATATATAAAATTTCTTTACAACTTTCCCTAGCAAATACTTTTAAATTTCTAAAGCTTAGAGCAGCGGTAGCTCTTTATAATGTAATTTTGAACTATTTTTGGTATATATAGTGACAACGATATTGATAAAAGACTATTTGTTTTTAACTTTTATAAAAATCCTACTGTCTCTAATAAATTTTTCTAAAAATGATTTTACACCAAGGGGTTTGGGAGTAAAATTAAATTTGGTATCTTTTTCATCTGGTTTCATTTTAAAAGTTCAATGTATTAACAAAAGGTCAGAAAAAGTTAACACGCCCTAATTTATAATATTTTTCGATAGACAGTGAATTATCCAGCACTGCTTTTAAAACAGGGGATTTTTATGTACAACATTGTATCTTTTACCATGGAAGACATACTGCTTGTCTTCTATTCATGAGTAGAGTAAAATAACAATTTTTTAGTTTGTTTCAAATATTCTTTCGATAATTTTATAGATAAATCCATTAAATAAAAACTATAATCTCATTCGAAAACGGAAGCAAATGTAAGCTCAATGCTCAATTTAAACTACATACATATTGTGCAAAATCCAAAATATTTCATACAGCTTTGATTCATTATTTCTCCTCGTGTGCAGTAATAAATTTTAATTCGTATTCATTTATGGAAATATAAACCTTATTTATTTTTTTCTTATTTAGTGATTTAGTGATAATGACTTTTTACGCGGTTCAACAATGAAAGGACTTATGAAATACCATATCTTTTGCATGTATGCATTCTCATATTTCCAAGAAAATTTAGAGTTTAAATAGTTCCTGAAAAATGAGTAAAACTTCAATTTAAAAATGAAAAAACAGACCCAATCCATCAAATAGAATGATTAAATATCCATATATTCATCTCCTTCGCAAAGGTTAACTTCAGTTAATCATTCCAACAGTTGCAGCTTTCTAGAAGTTAAAATTTAAATAAAAACGCGCGGACGTTTTTGCCTCTGGAAAACATAAATGTAAATGTTTTCTTTTCCATCAAAATAAAGTTTGCGAAATGTAAATTTAACTGCGTTTGTTGTAACACCTGACAGAGCTCTATGCAAAAATATGCATAAAATAAGTCCTTCGGTATAATGCTGTTTGAAACCCCTAATTTACAAAACGTTAACAATAGTTAAAAGTGTAAGTGAACTAGAACTCTCGTTTGATTAAACCGAAATATAGACATTTAATCTTTTGTAACTTTGGTTTGACTTGTTGTGTATCCGAATTAATGAAAATTTGTTTTCAATTGTTGCAAATGTTGCAAATTATACCTGTATCTGAAAATGTATTCAATGATTATAAACAACATAGGTGCGAAAAAAGGAGATTGAAGAAGTTACGCAATAGAGGTGATCAAAAATATCCTCAGGTTGATGATTTCAAGCGGAACAGTGGAAAACGTAAAGTTCAGTTAGGTATTGATGCACTGAGAAACACAGGATTTTATCTTGAATCGGGAATAACGTGCAAAAGCAAAAAATCGTAATAAAAGTTAGGTATAATGGTAATCATTTGCCCAACATGATAAAAAACTTTAAACAAAATTTGGCTGGTGCGAATGTTTCAATTTCCTATAGAAGGGAAATAATTTATTGAACTTTTGTTTCGCTCTGACACAAGAAAAATGGTGGTTTTTACTTAGCTATGAGCGCTAGTTCAGTTTCAGTTCCCCTTAATATTTAATTACAATTACTGTAAAAAACAGAATACTAAAATCTTGCACGGTTGCATTGTAACTCAAGACAAGCTTTCCACATTTGCTCCTAATTAAAAGGGTATCACCTAACTTTCCCCCCATCAACTTTCCCCTCCATCAATTTTCCATCTCTTCAATTTTCCCCCTTTCGTCACTTTCCCCCCCTCAGACTTTCCCCTCCCTTGACTTAAAATGTATTTGTAGGTTTTCCATACAATAAAACTATATTTTGAAGTTTTGCCAAGGCTGGTGCTCTAAATTTTTATTCATACGATTATGGTTTAGTTTCTGGTGATTTTCTAATGTGAATTTCTATGTATTTGGTTAGGTTAGATTAGGGTAGGTTAGAAAACACAAAAAGAGAAGCCGGACGGGTCTCGTATATGATGTTATTGTATGGAGAAGGCTACAATATATTTCAATTCAAGGGAGGGGAAAGTGAGAGGGGGGAAAGTGACGAAGGGGGAAAGTGACGAAGGGGGAAAGTTGAAGAAGGGGGAAATTGATGGAGGGGAAAGTTATGGGGGGAAAGTTAGGTAGAACCAATTAAAAGTGAAATGGTCAAAATGACCAAGAGCATAGGAGCTAAGTCCATTACTTACGACTCCAATTTTCAAACGAACGCAAACTCCCGGTGTACAGTGCAAGGTATGAGCCTTGATGCCCGGGCATCGCTTCCAATGAAAGCAATATTGACAAAGCCTGTCTTTCGACAACCTTAGTTTTTTAAAGGAATGATTTAAACAGAAAACGACGATAAAAAATGGGTTTGGCGCAGATGTAATTGTGCGAATCCAATATCAATTTTTAAAATGATATTGTAATATAGCGGAGTATCCCCATGAGTTTACGATTTTGATTCAAGATGTTGCATTCCAGAAACTTTCATTACTTTTAAAGCGCCCGAGTCGGGTAATTAATTGCTTTTAATTACATTTTGTTTCACTTTGACACTTAATTTAGACAAAGTCCGGTCAATGCAAGGCCGGGGTAATTAGAACAACTAGTTAACCAATTTTTATAAAACCAATCATTTTACCAAATGTTACCCAATCTACAGCCAAAACAGAATAATCAAACTTATGGCAAAAACTGGCTAATCTATCATTAATCAGTGACAGTCCTCATTCCATCATCTTTCCTTTCCAGTTGTGGTAGCGAGCTTCTATTTTCATAGATAAAGCCGCTGACATCCGCTAATAATCCCTCATTTACTCTATATATTTCATGATTTTAAACTGGACTTTTCGTCCATTTACTTTACATTGTCTATCCTTTACTGTGTAAAACAATGAATGGGCGCATTCATTGTGTTCACACGATTTTTGATAATAATTCTCTTGACCTAGAAAGATGATGTACAAAAACTGTCACTTTGACAGTACAAGGATGCGTTTTTATTATCTTAAACTAGGAAGCAAGCAAGAAGCGTGGGAACGAAACGACCCATATGTCACAATATCACTCGCTAGTTGATATTTACAACAATTACGTTCCAATAAAGTTGGCTTTGTTTCCTTTTCTTTCTGACTTTTCTTTGTATCTTTTTGATTGTCAGACGAAAAATCAACATTATCTGTCATTTTAGCAATTACAAATAAGGTTAATGTTTTAGGGTTTGAATTTAAGGGAAACTTACTCTTATTCTTTATTGAAAAAACAGACTAATAAAGATTTGTCGTATCGAAATGAAAATGACTTTTAATTTTGGATCTTGATTTAACTATTGAAATTAAACCAAAATTGTTTTCATAAGTCGCAGGATTGAAAAGAAAAGTACACGAAGTTTTTCAAAATGTTTATCTTTTGTCTTGTAAATTAATTTTAAAATTACGTTGTTTTTGTGCTATTTTTCACAAAAAAAACTCTCTCTAATAACTCGCCATTGTTTTTCATGTAAGTTTTTAAATGTTTGATCGGAATGATAATTTTATTTTAATATTTATTAATAGACATAAATTAAAGGTTGATCTAAAGCTATATACGATTTAAATTACTTACTCCTCTCCGGTAAATGGGGCATGAAAATTTATTATATTTAAATTGGTTAATGGGTCTCTGGCGTTTCCGGCGTGGGCGTAAACAAGCGTTGTTAGCAAACAGAAATACGTTATATTTTGTATTTGGTAAATTTGTTGAAGCTCTAATTCTTTACAACTTCCGCACACTTTTGTTTACAAAAACAGCACTTTAAATTACGTGATAACGATTAATATACAATTGAAGCAGATGTAAATGCCTCATGTTGTAATAAATTTGAAAAATCACCTTTAACACATTCCCTAAATTTAGTTTGATTTGTTTTGCAATAAAGTTTTAAACACAAATTAAAAATTTATTTAGGTAATTCAATGTTTTTGGGTGTAGGGAAAATTTATAATTAAAGCAAAGTTTTGTTTTTCTGTTGACGTAAAATTTAATTAAAAATGCCAAAGATAGTTTTCGAAAGGTAAACTCTAGATATTTTATTTAGGAGAATCACTTGGTCTGGTAAAAGTGTAACTGCTTTTAACGAAATATTTTTGAAAGCGTACTAGATAATTTTTACCAGTGTCAAAATTAATGGCTTTCAAAATGAAGGTTTTCATGAAAAGGAGTATTATTTACACGTAAAATAAACTCAAAAAGACCAATACACCATAAGTTGGGTTTTTACGTAAATAAATCAGCGTGATTTGAAAATATTAGCGCTTTTCAAGCAAAATATCATTAAAATGAAACGGTCCTTAAGCCTCTCGTCAGCACTACACACTACACAGCATGTTGTACCATCTGCTGTGAATGCTAATTGGAATTTTTTCCTTTTCATATTTTGCAATTAATTAAATGGACAAAAATGTAATTGTTCAGTTGTTTAATAAAACGATTTATCTATTGGACACGCAGCAAGTGCAAAAATTAGGTAAATAAATACAAATACTAAGCTAATTTAGCAGGATTGTAGACTCCATTTTGAATTTTGATGAAATTCGGATTTAAATGTTTAAATTTAATTTATTTTAGAACAGATATATACGCCTCTAAAGCAAAATGTAGTGTCGTTATGCTTAAATAAGGTGCTTTAATCGACATCGATGTTAGTTTATACTTTAGCTATATGAAAGGTTATATTCAGGGAGAATAATATGAACGTCTGTACAGCTTCAAGGATAGTTTAATTTAAAAAATCCTATCTGAGGAAACCAATTTTAATTTATTGAAAGTTCGTGTTTTATACTAATGGATCAGACAGACTAGTTTGTATGAAATATTCAAATTTCATAAGAAATCTTTATAATTTTTATTAATGAATTAACTGAGAGTTAGAAAAATGTATTTCACTCTTACAATGTTGGATTATTATTTCAGACTTATTTTTATTTTTATAGACCAAATTAGTCATAAATAATTTTCCCGTGAGCGTTTATTTTCTACCTCCTAGTAGAATTCTGCTTTTTGGCCTATTCTACGATGAGTAAATTTCTAGCTGTGCTCTGATGTCTGCACAGTGGTGAAAATAGCTCTGACTCTTTGCTAAGTCCTTTGGACAGTCTGCTGGCCTATAGGAAAAGCTAAGTTTAAAGAACAGCTTTCCAGCAAGATCTGATCTGATTATACCCGGTGCAGTACTTTATCTGCTCGGGGGATCAAAATCCTAAAATTTGACATTTTTAACAAGTTTCTTGGCTATCCTAGCGTGTAATTAATTATAGATTTTTCTTTACCAATGAATTTTACCAAGATTAAAGATTTGCCGTCCAGAATTGAAAATGGCTTGTATATTTCGGCAGCGTCAAGCTACCAAACTCAAACTGAGAGTTTGAGTTTGGTAAAACGTCAAGCTACCAAACTCACCAAACTCATTTCACCAAACTCACCAAACCCACCAAAC
>JAANSO010003814.1:0-10867 GCA_036507315.1 Lepidocyrtus fimetarius | reverse complement strand
CACCAAAAAAAGCAATCCTTCATTTTCATTTCATGTGATCCGTCATAAATCATAATAAAGATCCGTTTTGGACTGAATACAAAAGAAATGATACATGCAATAGGAAACACCAACATATCAGCATCTGCTTTTCAATTTTCTTAACGAGTTCAACTAAATATCGGTTGTGTGTGGTGCTGGGTGATGACGCTGGCTATTGTTATGGTAGTTGGCTGACAGGAATTTCTTGAAATGCAATGTTTTTATAGTATTCTTTTCTTATCTCTTGCCATCATCCTTACACCGATCATATAATTCCTTAACCCGCATGAAATGATGTAAGGTCAAAATAGGACTTTTAGCAAAAAAAATGATTGATTCAACGCATAACCGCACTGAAACGGTAGTGTTTGAAATGGAGATTCAGTACAATCGCCACCACACAATAGCCATCTGCAAAGCAAGAATATCGGATCATTATCTCGTAAACAACTATTAAAACCAGGTTTAATTGGTGTCTTCCTCATAAACAGATGGATCATTTTCTCTCGTCTGGCTCAATAAGTGAGCTGATTGAAATTCACCAGGAGGATCATTAAAAAACGATGCAAACTTGGAAAGGAACCGGAATATGAAATCATCGGAGAAATTTTAACAGATCGTTTTTTGCTGGTCAACATTTTTAACCAATCATTTCACCACCTTAACTGTCTTTTTAATGACTAATATTGTTGTCGGTATGCTATTATGCAAAACTCTTATCATTTCTAAAATTGCGTGTTCAAGGATGCTATGTGAAGTGCTCTTAATAAACTGTTCATGTAATGTAGGTATTTATAATACCTCTGACTCTTAACTTTTCAAATTATTCTCACTTGGCCAGTTTGAATAGCCATCATAAAATTAAAAAGAAGTTGAAAAGCATCTTTAGATTTTATTTTATTACACTGCTTCCTAAGAATAATTTAAATTTTTGAAAAAAGAATTGCATTGCAGTAATTTCATATCCTAGAGCAAGGTAATCAAGTCTATTTATTCTTTGTTGATTCGTTCCTTTCCTCCGGAATGATGTTGTTGTCTAATGCAAGTTTTTAGTTGAGTTAGGTAATAAACTCTTGAATAATACTTGCCAAAAAACAGTTATTATACTATGAGAGGGGAAAGGGGAGTACAGCATATAATATAATGATTATATTTTACCATTTTGAAGGAGGAATTTTCAAATAACTTTTTATTTATGCGGACCATGCAAATCCAGTTGGGACCGGAATTGAAAAGTTAGCCAACAAAAAGTACCCGATTTGAAAAGGTACACAGATCCGTAGACTTATCTAGTTCATATTACACGATAAAACGGAATTGGGTATGTTTTGAGCATTTTGGCAGTCCGATTCTTCTGCAAAAATTTATGGTTGCGTGGTTTTCATCATCTATATAGCTGGTCCCGGCTTGTTTTTTAAATACTTGATAATTGAAAAAAGAAAGATATTTGATGAATTGCATGCTGCTACTTTCAAATGGTGCTTTAGAAAAGTTATCACCGACAAGGTTACAGAGGATGAAATGAAAAGTTTGAAATATCTTTGCTACGATAAGGTAAACGTTTCTATATGTAACCTTCTTAAATTATTTACATCCTGATCCTGAATCAACAGCAGTAATGAGTCAGACTGCCAGTTCGCTTTAGCCCAACAATTAAGAAAAAATCGAGCCCAACAGAACTCTTTCAAAAAGCTGTTTCATTGTTCAGATAAAAAAGTGAATGAATCAACCGAGAACTCATATTTCAACTTCGTCAATAGCTTGATTGGCCATTGATGGTGATTGAGAGGTAGACTTAAATGGAAAGACTAATAGCCCGTCACTTTTCAGAGTTGTACCTTAGAAATAACTTGATTTGAATTGTATACAAAGAAAGCGCAATAGAGTCAATCAAAAGCCCCTTAGGAAAACAAAGCGTTTGTGCGGATTTTTGCTAATTTCATCAACAAACTATTCAACTCAAGTCATGCACATTTTTAAAATCATTTTAAAATCTTCATTCACTGTCAGCGTATTGCATGAATTAAAATTATTATAAAAAATAATACTGACACTTTATTTCATTAGTTCAAATTTCGGGTTATGCCATTTCTCCGTATTTTAAATTTAGAATTTCAGTGTCGTCGGTGTTTAATATGTACCCAATGACTAAGCAACCTCTGTTATGTTTACATTGTTTCCAACTTTTAAAATTTCTAACAACAATCGACGCAAAAAACCAAAGTGCTCACATGTATGTAGTTTCTTTTGTGTGAATCATTCAGTTTTCGAAGCTTGTTATCAGAACTTCATGTCATTGTTTTACAAGCGAATTCATGTAAAGTGCCGGTAAGATCAACATTGTGAATAGTGAAGCGAAAGCAGTGCGAGAGATACAACTTTGGCTTGGAAGAGCAACTTCGAATTCTAGTTTTTTGTTATGTGTCTTCTTTACATTTGCAACTTGTCCCAGGTCAGATTATATAGCAAAAATATTTGAATGTTTATAAAATATGCCAGCGCAACGGCAGCATAACTTCATAGCTCCATAAAGATTATAAATGAGCATCGGGTTCTTGAATACGTAACTATTTCGCGGAAAGCTCGCCACGAAGGCGTAATATCTCGGAAAAGCAATCCCAGAAAGATCAAAAGTGAAGATGTGTCTGCCCAAAGAACCTGACAATCAGTCAAGATCATAAATCGAAAGGAAAATAAAAAATAAACGAACTCAAACTGAAGAGACGTTTATGTGAACAGACTATGCACTTTTTTATTGCACATGCCTTTTTCATTATGGTCTTTATTCAATTAAGTTAACTAGGTAGAAGTGTAGGGCTCAACTTTACTGCGTCAATTTCTAAAGTGAAAAGTGAGGTTTTCAAATTGATTGAACCTTGGTAAGTGCGCAGTCTCCACGATTATTTTACAACCCTACATTACGTCTCAATAGGGGACACAACGTACCAATATAATCATATCTACTTTTAAAAGTGGATTTTAAACTAGAGGGTAAATTATAATAAATGAGCAGAACTAAAACTCTCCCTGATTTCTTGTTTCGGGTTGAGTAGAAAGGTCCATTAAAGCTTAACGAGCACCCTCGTTATCTGTAGATCTTATTATGTAATTCCAGTTTTCGACTTTTTGCACATATCACTTTTCGCATTGTTGCAGACATGTGTTGAATGCAGTTCATATCTTTGAAAAGACAAGTAAAATATTGACGTAATCAATTCTGCTGTCGGATCGAAAGTGAATTGGTTCACCGATTGGAGTAATCTGCAGTGCAATCTTTATTGACTTTTTCTTATAAATAAAGTATTCAAAGTTATTAGTGATCTTTTATGTGCGCGTTAAGTTCATAACAATGTTTTATTCCAGCCGCCGATCTGTAGAAAATGAAGACATTTATATTGGATGACATTCAGATAGTGAGTTATTTGTAGTAGAATTTTCTTGGTCCATAACAAATGGATTTTAAAACCTTCAAAAGGTCAAACATTCGGAAAGGCATGCGTAGTATGAGACTAATTCGCTACTACAAATTATAATCACATAAACCTAAACACTTCCAGTTCATCGTTTAACAGCTTTTGTTAGTGTTGATTTTATTTTAATTTTAAAATTGACCGTGCTGAATTCGACAAAATGACAGTCAAAATTATCAGCGGAAAAACTCTAAATTATTTCCATACACCACATTTAATTGGAATTTTCACTAATTATTTTGATCATTTTAAATCCAGAAATAACCGCGGGACAAAAGTTGTTCATGTATTTCAAGCCAGTTAAATCTTCCAGTGCTCTTTCGTTTCCTTTATTTCCAAAACAGACAGCGCACGACCGTAGTTCATATGAACTTCATTCCAACAACAATGAAAGACCAAGTGGTATTTCTAGCATGGAAAATGAAATTAAAAGCTCGGAAGAAGTAACAAATCTAAGACCAATTTACATTTTTCGACACCCAAATCATCAACATAAGCACAGTCAGAGTTTTCAGCTTAATTCAGTTCCTCCTCGCATTACACCGTTATTTATTCGAGATGCCGGAAGTATCAAATCGTAATGTCGTGGGAACTGGAAGCAATAACCCAAAAATTTGGTTTCCTCATAATTTTGAAAGCCAACCGGTTAATATGGATGGAGAAGCAATGTTTAAAGTAAATGATTACAGTGATGGAAAACTTTTATTGTTGAACAGAAATAATCATTATTATGCTGGAGGGCCTTCAATGTTAGGCAACGAAAATGAAAACCATTTTAATCATGACCTCAACAATAATTCTGATGGAAGTGGAGAAATGGACGAAACGTAAGAAACAAAAATAATAAAATTCAATTTCTGAATTTGCACAAAACATGATTTGCATTTATGAATGAACATATTATGGTTAGACACATGGCCCTAAATTTATAATTTGTTCTTGCTTAAATTTATACAAATTAGCAAATTAATAATTAGTGTATTATGCTGTTGTTGCTCATCTTTTGAACTTCAAGGGATACGTTTGTGGTTAAGAATGAAAGGTTAGAGGTATCAAAATAAAAATAATTTAAAAATAAAATTTTAATTATTACGCAATACATACTATACGGTACGGTCTAAAATCTATTGAAGATTTGTTGAATGATTGCTATTCTAAAAATATATATTATCTAAAAACTGAACAACACAGTTCATTTTCTGTCTAAAAGCTACAAAAATAAAACTTGTTCGAATAGATGCCAGATAAGAAACGTCCACGTTATCCTAAGTAATATTTTAAACATTGAAATTCAGAACGCAGCAACATGTAATACTAATTTCCTAATTTTACCATTTTATTTGTTTCTCCTTTTTTCACTGTTCTCTTATCAGTTTTTGTCCGAAATATCAAGAAATAGTTGAAAATTTAAATGCAAAGAGATAGTTAGAAATATGTAATAATTCGTTTACAAAAGTAAATGTCTAAAGATGATCAATGATTAACTTGATTTATACGCGATTAACCTGATAATTGAGTGTTTCGTAGATCATTCTTCCTATAAAAACTACCGGTAATTGATTTTCAAGTTTATTTTTAACCAGTCATAACTAGATCTTGAATGGATTTTCATTCATGATGGCACGTGAGCTGGTAGCGTTAGAGTAAAATTGCTTCCTATTTTTATTTCCGTTGTATCTTCCGAGCAAATACCATGTTTGTTTATGTAAGGCAGAAAAAGGTCTTGCTTGAGTTACCTACCTGTCATCAGTACTTTCATTTACATGTGGTTTTTGGGTCGATGATGGCACAACAGTCTAATCGACTACGATTAATGAAATTTTTATGGCAGAAGTTAAAAGTCAATTATCGTAGTGTCTCCGAGTGTTATCAAAAAGAAACGCTTGTGCTAAACGCTTGATGAAGTGTTCGCTCACAACGTCACATCCCTTTGCATCTTGATTAACATCAAGTTTGGTAGAACATTTGTGGTTCCTACAATGAGTCACTTATGAAAAATGCTGCTGACTTTCAAGTTCATGGTTATACAATTCACACATTGTATTGGCTGGTTTGCATGTGTGGTAGTCACGCATTATTAGTCATAGTTTTTACACCAATCATTAATATATACGGCTACATTTATACGATTTCATATGCAATTTCCTGGTTCCTGTACTCAAAGTCATTTTCATATATTTATTTATTCAAAACAATAATGCAAGGATGTACATTCTCATTTCCCATGCCCTTACAGGGACAGCGTAGAAGACAGCAACGAAAATGTCAGGGAAGACGTTGCTCTACCGCGACCACCATTGGTGACTCAATTATCACCTCTCATCAAGCAAGATGCAATTAGCAGTCATGACGATCTTCTACCAAATCAAAAACAATGCATCCTGGAAGGTCATCAAGTTCGATTTGACCCCATTACTGGCGGATGCTTCACAGTAGGCACAAAGGGACCCTGTGGCAAGTTTATGATATTCTCTGCAATACCCGATGACAATATTAATGGCTATTGTGATTGTGACTATGACAGTTTTGACCGGCCAATGGCTTTTGTTGGTGGAAAATGCCAGTTTTTATACACGCAGGTAAATCATACAAGCAATGAGAATGAACATCAATTTGCAATATTAAAAGTTAAAACGCATGATCTCGAAAGTAATTGTATTATGATGATAGTTCAGAATATATTATGCCGGAAGGATTACAGATCTGAATTATGTATTGTATTTTTGATAGGCAAATTGCTTCTCCGGATCGTGGCTAACAGGAGTTACTCTGAATGGCAAGCCAATTTGCCAGGAAAACCCTTGTCAATCTCCTGCGTCTTACTTTAGTAACGGGAACTCGCAGAATTCTGTTGTTTTATTCAAAGGGGAATGTACCAAGCTGAACGGGCCATCCAGACATTGTCGAAGGCAAGATGAAGTGGTTTTATTTCCTAAAGGAAGCTCAGTGCCTGCATGTGGTTTCCCCAAATCTACAAAAAGAATCTACCGACGACAGATTTCAAATATTAATAGGTTTGTCTGTGGGCCTGGGATGAGGAGACATCGGGTTACCAAACGATGTATTAGAACGGTTAGAAGGGCACTTGTGTTTCATAGAAAGTAAATTTTACTTCATCATCATAATACCCATGTACCATTTTGTTCAAAAGCTTTAATAACGGTTGAATATTTTATAAAATATTGCTAAATTTACCTGTTAATATAATAACAAATGCCTGCATGCTTAAGTTTAGACTGACATAAACAACTTTTATTGACCATTTTATGAAAACGTGGATTTAAATTATGCACGGGTTATGCGCATTAGCGCACCAACAAACTTCTTCGATTTATTATTTACGTTTCAATACAATTAATCCAGTATTAATTTAAGAAGTTTAAATTATAAGGTAACACAAAATATGCTAAAATTGTAAATGTGCTTTGATTTCAATAAATAATATTGAATTCAGAATTAAAGATTTTCAACGATTTAATATTTAAACTTGAGTGAAAACTTTATGTTGTAACTTTACAATCGTATATTAAGTTTGTTCAAGAAAAGCATTTTGCATTGTTCTATTAACGTTAACTCAACGATCAAATTTTAACCGGTTTTTGCGATGGGAAGAACGGAAGTGCATTTTTATTTATTTACATGATTTCTTTTGTGATAACAGCAAATTACTTGAATTTATTCAACTATTACAACTTTGTCTACTTGTTATCCTTGCATAATCTATATCTGTAGTGTACTCCATAAAAATATGTCGTTTGGCAATCCTATTCTCAATTTAATTTATGCAACATGAGGGCTATTACCAAAAATTTGACAACTTAAAAGTCTATGGAATCCTTTACTTACAGTAGATGTTCATTTAAACTTTATGACAAATTTAACCAAGGAAGATTTGCTTCCTGAGCATGCTAAAACGACATTTCAAGGATGCTTTGAGTTAAATGTCAGGTTCATTGCTTTAAATGCCCACATTAAAATTATTTTTTGTAAAAACATACGCAATGTCACGAGGTGAGGGTCAAAGTATTCATATATGAAGCATCAAACCACTCCGTGAGCTTTTCGTTAATATCCACAATACAGATCAAATACTAACATTTGTGTCAACTTTAGGATTAATTAAACAACATGGTGAAAACGTAGTAAACAAATGCTTCCGTAAATAAATAAATGTAAGGAAATTCTAAAAATCATTGTCATTCACTCCTTGTCAATAGTTCAACAATTGACGTCACTGAGTTGACATGTATATTTTTTGTATATAACTGTTACAACGACATTTGTTTTTTCATAAAGTAAAGCAAAGACTTTTATAAAAAATTCCACAGTCAACACAGAATAACCAAAAAATTTTGTTTTCATAATACACATAAGAAAGTATCAAAATGGCATGTTTAGTTTGGAATGATCACTTTTGATTTTAATTTAAATAGTCTTAGTTGACGAATAAATACAATTATATAGATTTATATACGATATCGAATTTGACTAATATGCATATCAAATAATTTGCTGTAAGCAAGCCAGGCAAGATATTATCAAATCAAAACAAACTTTCATGCGTCATGATTAAAACAACAAACCAGAAAAGTAATTTAAATTTAAATACAGTTTTTGAGTTAATTATTGCTGCATTATATTGGAACGGTATTTTTTGGAAAGCATTTATTCTCGGGATGTACATTTGCAATTGTGGTTTCATTTGCATGCATTTAAAATTAAAGACTTGAACAAGTTCCTATAATTTATACAGTCAGATTTAGGTTTTAAAATTTATTCAATCAATATACCCCATATTAAAGTTTTTTCTATTCCCAAGCTTAAGACCATTTCCCTTCGGTTTCTTAGAATTGTACCCTGTACGAATTATAATTATTTGACAGTAAAAGTAAAGTAGGGACTATTTGTATGCAATATATTTTTTGTCAAGAATTTTTGTTTATTATTATAAAATGAAAGATCTCAATTTTTACCACAATGTGTCCACGTTAATTGCCCGGAAATCAAAATTGAAAACCCCTATACCTAATTATTCAAATATTTTTGAAGTTAATGTGGCTAATTATAGTCAAAATTCAGTAATGAAGTAGAATTAAAGAAGCAATAAAAATACGTAAGACAGAAAAAACAGTACAATTTCAGTTCAAAAGTGTTTTATCGTTTATTTTATACGTAGTATAATAATTTTATTGTATTGTATTATTCTTCTCTTGTTTTGTTTTACATATAATTGTTTTTGATCTAGCAATTAGTTCAAGTTTTGATTGAGTTAGGTAAAATAATGGATTTGATGAGCGAGCTCGATGTTGGCCAACAAGTAAGTGTGGGGATTCCCTGTCATGAATTTGAATGAATTTCGGCGAATGAATAAAAGACGAAGAATAGTTTAATTGAGAGTGTACCTATATAATAATAACAACAAATTATAAGTTTGAAAACACTTTAATTCATTATCTATCTACAGTTTTTGAATTTTAACTATTAATTGAAGCGAATAGACGATTTATATTTTCAACGACAAACAGGCGCTCACTCCGATCAGTCTTTCCGTATTCATTGCTTTTTGCTTCTTTCTAATTAACTATCATTTGGATCCTGATCCAAATTAAAGTAGTGGTCAAGACACTTCAAAGGCCCTTCAAATTTTTTACTAAATATGAAGTATAATTTAGTTTGTCTAAAAACAAAAACTACTTTTGAAGCAAGGTTTTCAGAAAAGTTGAGTAGGTAAGGCAAGCATTATTTTGTAACAGAAATAAAAAACGTTTCTAAAATTTCATTATCCATCAAAATAGAAATACATCATCAGTATCTTCTTCCTTTCAGAAACATACATGCTTGCATTCATACTTCTTTAACACACACTAGTCATAGTATATACAGAAAAAATAGTTAATAGAACCTTTCTTGCTATTACTTTGCATTGTGTTAAAACAACCGTAATTAGTTGCTAGTCCAGTGACTAAAAATAAATTTGTAAACAATTCCATTCATGATTCCCTGTGGTGCTTGGTACAGTTAATTTTTATGCAACTTTTCATTCATATTTTCCTTCAAATTGTACAAGTCGTATTTTACGTATAAGAGTAAATATGTTTACATTCTGTAAAATAAATTAATAGTACGTTTGGTAAAATTTTAGTAAATAGTCCTTATTGCAAGAATCAGCTTACGTTCTATTATCAAGAGAGCAGGACAAAGAAGACCTTTCGGTGACGTGGTTCAAATTTTTAACAAAAAAAGTTGTTACGAAAAATATTATATTTGCGTTGCATCGCTAAATATAAAATTTGATGAAATGAAACGGTAATAATATTATGATATCTACTGTAAATGTTATTAAAAATTTTAAATTTTAACAGTGGGGTAGAGTGAGGTACCTCCAGGATTAGAATGACGCATCAGTGCGCAGTGAACATGAGAAACTGCTGCGCATTGATCTCTTTCTAAAGCTGGACGGAGCCAGTATAGTAGTAGGATTGAATTAATGATGAAAATGATAAGCCAGCAGGTTACTTAAATTAGATTTGGTTAGAGGTTTATTTATCTTTGTTGTTTAAGCAGCTTCCTTGTTTAAACTGTCAAGTATCTGATAAGGTGGCATTGACTGGATGCAATTAAACTCGATGCTTTGCTCGTTTGTTATCATTTTATTAATTTAAGTCAAATTAAAAAAGTAAACCTCGACGTGGTCAATTTTTAAAGTGCAGACGTTGATTGAACTTCTGAATAGTTAGACTAACGTAACCGCGGCGTTTGGATTGTGTAGAATTAAATGTGGACAAGTGCAACATAAGTTCATATACAATCAATGGGCCAATCCGTTAAACCATTATTATTATTATAGTGCCGAGTTATCTAAACCGTTTTAAGAAAAGTGAAACATGAGATTTAAAGGTTCATTTAGAAATGAAATAAAATACTCTAACTACAACAGTAAAAAATAGGAAGTTGGAAAGTTATTTTACCGCTGTTTTTTGGACCTTTTCCAGTATTCATTTTTAGGTAAAATACTATACTTCTCAAAAATGAAAAAAAATATTGAAACCTGTCGATATTAGAAAACTCAACTTTATTGTTTATTACTTGGTTGATCATTTGAAAAAGTTTTTATATTCATTCATAAAAATTGGCAATAAGTTGACAAGGAAAATTTTATTGGGAAGAGAACTCGACCGTGAATTTCCAGTTAAACTCGGAAATAAATTTGGTCGATTGCTTAAGTGCATCATTACGATATAGTTTGATGATAAGTGTATCAGGTTGTTTTTTAGTAAACCAGTAAACCGTAATGTTTTGGTCTACTAGTTTGATTTCCTGAAACTATAAATACTTCCACACAGTAATTTGGATATTTCATCATCATTCCAAATGAA
>JAANSO010003813.1:0-10868 GCA_036507315.1 Lepidocyrtus fimetarius | reverse complement strand
AATGCTATTCGGGACTGTGACTGGGATCGTTCTAACTCCAATCCTGGCTTTATCCACAGTTGCTGCAAAATTGGACATATTTCACCCCATCCTAAACATATTCTTTCCAGACAGAAGCTTTCTTCAAACAATTTTATTTTGGACGTTGAGAGCAATCTGCGTTTTCGCCTATAACTATGAATACTACCGCTTTCTAGTTTTACTAGGATTACTCGGCTTTACAGGGACTATAACCGTACCTCTATTCTTGAAACTGGTTTGCAATTTGGAATCCCGCTTCTCGGAGAACGCTTCACTCCGAATGTTTGCAATGATTCGAATTATATTCGCAATTTTGCAATTTCATATTCAAACAGCCTTGCTTGTGTTTCTAACGACGCTTCAAAAACTACTGGCGTTGGTTGCATGGGTCATTGTTTATTGCTGGGGAAGGATTCCACACGTTATTTACTTCCTTTTTGCTTTCTTATTCGTTCCTATCGCTTTGTTTGTAGTTTTCATGATTTTGGGTAGTTCAATTTACATAGTTGAAACAACGAGGGGGTTCCTTGAAGAAAAGCAGAAAAGGTGGTGGACAAGGAACAGGGCTGGGAGGAAGTATTACTACGGGCTTTGTTGGATGGCGCAAAGAAATTTGCCAATTCGATTCGGAAACTGCTTCTACATTACTAGAAATTCAGTGATGGAGTATTTTTCAGTTTTGATGGAATACATAACCGACGCCTTGCTTCTAATTCAACCCTAGTCTAGATAAACAATTACTCCTCCCTGTCTAGATAGTAGCAAATAGAAAAACACCAACAAAAAATCAATAAATATTTCAACATTAAATTCGATTTTTGTTAAAATGAATCCGAATCCAAGACTAAGCTATAGTTTCCACTCAATTTTCTCAATCGATTGTAAAAAAATATGAGCCTAAATTTTTTTACTGATTTTGTTTGTCTAGCCAGGATATATTTTTTAAAAGCAATAAAAAGAAATCGTTACTGAGCAGTGTTTAAATAATAAATTAATATGACTCACAACACAACCTGATCATTCGTTAAATACCCTCAAAAACAGATGCCATACCCACTTCAGAGCTATCAAAATTGCCCAAAAGGAAACTTACAAAGTTCGCAAACGGTTTTTGCAAAAATACAAAACTTAAGCTGTGAATATGTATTCAATATTCAATATTCAATTCTAATGTTTCGATGCACTTGTCTGCTGTGGCTGTGAGCACCCAGTTTATTCCTCGTCTCAAACCTTGTTCCGCACAAATTACAAACAAATCTAAATCGCAGATCTTTTTCCTTCCGCTTCTGCTCTTCAACATTTCGCCGACAGATTATCTTGTGTCTTCCTAGCACATCTAATCTGCAAAACACTGATTTGCAAATATTGCATTTGTAACTTGTTTTTAAATGAACAGTTCTGTAGTGCAGTGTGACTGAGCAATAGTTTCGGTATTTTTTGCTAAAACCTTTACACTGGAACGCACCAGTGACCGCATCTTTCAAAAAGTTTTGTTTGGGCTTAATCACTTCGGAACTTTTAAAGTGCTTGATTGGCCCTGAAATCGGCTCTGGTTTTGGTGAGTGTCCATCCAAATCTACTTGACTGTCATTATCCCAATTATCTTCTGCTTCACTTAAAACTTCACCAATTGGATCATCAGCGTCATCATCTTTCTCCTATTTGAATGTTGTAATCTCCTTCCGGATCGGTCTTCCTCTGGTTAAGTTAATGCAAGGACGAGGCAAATTTATCTGTTTGCTTAAACCTGTAAATCAAATACAAAATTAGAATAGATTGATAGTTTAAATTAATCAGAAAGTATTCTGAAAATGCGACTTTACTTTTCTTCAAAAGCTGTTTTCTTAAATTGTCCACAAAAACGAGTTCAGCTAAAGCATCAGGGTCACTGGTCATCCTCTTCCAGTAGTTTTGAACCTTTCTGGAATCCTTTCCAGAGTTGTAAACACTTTGATGAATCTCCTCCAGTAAATAATTCATTTCTATTTGCACTTTCTCCAACTGCAAAACCAGAGCTGAAAATCTAGCCGTGATTTTTCTATAAATCTCGCACAGTTCAGCTTTAATGTTTTCTTTTTGATAGTGAAAATCCTCAAAATTATTTTCCTTGAAAAATTGTGCTTTGATTTGGAGATGACGAAGAAGTTGTACAATTGAAAGAGATTGTCTGGCTTCAACTCCGTTAACTTTGTGTTCTAAACAAAACAAACAACAGTCTTTTCTATTCAATTTTAGTGAAGGGTTTAAATTAAACTCCATTTTTGTAGTTTAAATATTTTTAAAAACTGAATTCAAATTTTTTTGGAGTTCTTGCCCTATCCCAATAATGTCTTATTGGGATAGGATTTATTTCAAGTGAGTGGCTGCACTTCACTTTTTAACCCTGTAGAAATGAGGAAGACACGCAAGTAAGCAAATCTCATTCCGGCACTGACAACTCATCAGCAGCGTTTGCTTGTCTTTCTCGCAGTGAAACTTGTCCCTCTCTTTTTTCACTTCTGTCTGTGTCCGTTTGTGTTTTTGATAAAGAAAGAGTACAGAAAAAATAAAAATAAAAAACTTGGATCGCCTTTCAATTCTTTAACTGGTTCTGTAAAAGTAATGCGCAAGTATTTTGGTTTAGTGTGTAGTAATTTCCGTTCTTTTCAATCAAGTTGTAAGCTTTACTGCCTTTCATTAATTTTTTCTTTTTCGAGTTTGAAATGGAATTCGCAAAGAGAAATAAAAAACACGTGAAAAATCAAAGACGAAAGGACGTTGCTTTCTCTGATTGATAATTGTATATGAATATTTTTTAATTGTTTTATTGAAATAATGCTTAAATTAGACAATACTTGTTATTTGCAATTAATTTAAGATTAGCGAGTTTCAATTATCATAAAATGCAGCTAAATTATTGATGAGAACAAATAAATTTCTTTTAATTGAAAAATTATGTTCATTTGCATAAGGTTCTCATTGAATATCATTTGTCATTTTCGGGAATGTTATCATTATCCCTCGTCATGGCAATACTTTCACTTGTTTCTTTTGTTGACTCTGATTTGATTCCTAAAATCTTCTTTTTGCATCTCCACTTGTGCGTATACTGATTGGTCGGCTTTACCTGCCGTTTGCAATATTTGCACGAAATCCTTTTCTTAAGATGGACACAGTCCTTGTGCGCCCTTAAACTAACCGCTCGTTTGAAAGTTTTCTCACAAAGGTCACATTTAAAATCCTTTCTGGAATGCAACCTTTGATGCCGGAGAAGATATGCTCGAGCGTGGAACCCTTTACCGCAGGTTTTACAAGAAAACGTTTGCGGAATGACCCCCGTACACGTTTCCTTGTGCCTATCTAGTCCACGTGGATACGCAAAAGTTGCAAAATTGCACAAATCACATTTCACCCTTTTCTTTAGATGGACAGCGTCGTAATGCAACCGAGCCGGGTAAACTTCTGCAAATGTTTTGCTGCAATCTGGACATGCACCCCTGCCGGTTAAATCTCGGGAAAATTCGGGTTTGAGAGGGATCCTATTTTCAACTTTGATTTCCTTTTTCATTAGGCACTTTCTCTCATGTCGTGTGCAATTTGAAGATGCAGAGAATGGTTTCTGGCAATATTTGCAGCTCCAACGCCTCCCCAAATGAACCATTTCATTGTGCGTTTTCAAATAAGAATCGTATTTAAAACCTTTCCCGCAAAGTTTACATAAGTAAGGTTTGGATGTATCGTGAACCCGCCATTTGTGATCATTGAGATGTTTTCGATTTGGAAACTTCTTGTTGCACACGTCACAAGTAAACTTGAAATGTTCCCGAGCTTTTGGTTGCTCGAAAGGCTTTGGATTACGCACACGGCATGCTTTTTTGTGGTTGCGGATCCCCACCGGATATGCGCAGATTTCAACACTGCAAAAATCACATTTCCATTTTTCTTTTAGATGAACCACGTTGAAATGTGCTTGAGCAGCGTGTTTTTGAGTAAAAGTTTGATCACAGGAAGGGCAGTGAATTCTTCCCGTGCTTTTATCCATTTTAAATTCTTTCTGGGCTGGCTTTTCTGTATGCTCTGTCTCATCCTTAATGGAATTCGACTCGGAATGTGGAACTGGAGGTGACGCAGGCGGCGAATAATCTTCGTCATTGAATTCTACTTCGCTGGTCTCTTCTTCCTTGACAAAAGGCGTAATTGACTTGCTTTGTATCTCCATTTTATTTATTTCCACGTTGGGATGTGGTACAGATCGCATTTTCGAGCCTGAAATAAAAGTCATTTAAAAATCAAAATGCAAAAGACACACTTTTTTAAATTGTTTTACATTTTTTGCAGATCTCTTTCCTCAGCTTGTCAATCCAAGCAAGCTGCGACAACGTATCTGCCCTACTGGTCATCCCCTTTGAATAAACCTGAACCCGTTCAGAATCCTCTAATCCTTTTTCAATGTAGAAATTGATTTTCTCCAAATAGAAATCCATTTCCATTTGAGTTTTTTCCAAGTGCTGGAATAAATCTGAAAATTTGCAGACAGCCTTTTTACAATCTTCACACAGATTCACTTTAACTTTGTCGTTTTTAATTGATTCAGCTTCACAAGGTCCAGGTATTTCATTCACGTTGATTTTTAAATGACGTCCAAGACAGAGCAATGACACTGGTGGATTCTCTCTGCTTTCTTTAGATTTATTGTCAATGTTTATCCCATCCCATTTTTCACTTTCTGTTTTAAACTTTGTAGTTTTTAAACAAAGAAAACAAAACTCACTCGTGTTAATTTTACTCCAACTCATTTTTAGGGTTTACGACTAAAACAATTGTTTTATATTTTATTCAACGTACAAAGTAAGGTATAAAGTAAATTTCAACATTTTCTGAGATTTGATTACACTAGAAATGCGCGAGAATCGCAGCTGACTAGGCAAGACAAAGTTTAGAAGAAAAAAAGATTGTGTTTTAGCATTGTATGACAGGGAAAGCTTGAAAGCCTATGCTTTCTTGCTGAATAATTTACAGTAGCACAGTGCAATACTGAACTTATACTGCAAGTTTGAAATGTGATGCTCTTTGTTTATTTGATATTGAAAAATCTACTTCACTGGCATCACTTATGATACGATAACTTTACATTTACAATGAATAGGCAAGAATATTAAAACAACAACTGAATAACGCAACAATGATGAGCAGAGGAGACCCTCCTCCTTTGTTCCCTGCAAAAATCTATTGGCCATGACCTTATCAGTCCGTATCAGGATTATGTCAGGATTTAATTCGCCGACCATAATAAAATCATAAAAATGAGTGATCATAATCAAAATTGCATTCATAAGCATTCTTTCAATGACAATGAGATAAGCAATATTTAATATAAACGAAAATAAATGTAAGAGAACCTGACAGAGACAATTCAGTAACAATTAAGCAAGTTTAATTTAATTCGTCGTTCAGTAATAAACCAAAATTATTTTTTACTTTCAAAATGGCTAAAAATCCAGCAGCGACAGTAATCGTTACAAAAACTCCAATGCTATCGGGTATTTTGAAATATAAAAGTACGAAAACGGCCAAATTTTTTAAAAGTTATTTTCAATTCACAGTAGCATCAGTAGCAGTAGTACCAGATCTTTCTCCACCGCAATTCAGCCCGACAATTACAAATCCCCCGGAAGGAATGTGGGCGCGGTGTAGTCAGCAAGCGCATTGTTCCCACTGCAATGCAATTATCCACACGGAAACGAAATTCGTTAACGGAACTGCAACTCACTTGGCTTGCTTTGGCATTTTCTGGGTGTAAGTTTTCCTAACAAAATTGTGATCCTTTCAGAAAAACACTTTTAAAAGTTTTTTCTTAGGACTTGCTGCTGCTGTTGCATTCCATATTTCGTGGATTCCCTCAAAGACGTTCAGCATTCCTGTCCCAATTGTAAAAACGTGCTGGGTCACAATACTAAAAATTTATGTTAAAATCCAACTTTTAAAAATAATTTCATAATTTTGCTTTTATCTGTGACAATCTGAACTTAAATTAAATTCATCAGTTAAATATTTAACCAACATTCTAAAGAATCAAATTTTTACATGAGTCATGCAAATACCAAATTGCATAATCAGCAAGCCACAAGCGAGGACGCAAAAGCTGTCCAAAACAGATTACGTTTTGATTAGATAATCTCACCTGGAATGATAAGATAGAAAAAATAAAGCTAACATTAATTTTTCCTGTGAATTTTACTTCGCGATGGAAAATCGACACATGTAGTCACCGAATCTTACGTTTTTACAAATATTTAAAAAATAAATTTAAAATAATGACGTACAGCTAGAGTTTACTTGTCAGATAAACAATAAGCTAACGAGAAAGTGGCGTGGTTGTCAATAATATCGGTAGTTATTGATAATATCGATAAGGCAAACTTCAATGTATTTTAATCCATTTACATAATTTGCATAAATTTGGTTAATTTTAGACTTTTGTACGGAATAACAGAAAAACACTAATTTTAAACTTACGCGCGCTTTTTTGCCCTTATCAATATTATCGATATTATCAAGAACTTGCCGGTAAGCTTTTATCAAGACCTTATTGAATTATTGAGTATATTGATATTGGTTAGCAAACCCTAGTTTTAACGTAAACAATCATTTTTACTACATGAAAAATGCAGTTTGTTTTATTGCGAAATGTTTTTATTGTATTTTAAACCGTTTTTGTACAAAAGTAAAATTAATTTAAAAAAAATCCAAATCCGCCTGCGTCACAGTCACCTCCACTGAAAGAACTATCACAACCTCCTCCAGATAAACTGGCTCCGGTACTTGTGCACCCAACGGAACTGTCCCCTCCCCCTCCATGACTTGGTTTAGGTTTAGGTTTAGGTTTATTAAGATTTCAGCATTTTAAGCAACGATACAACAATTTGTTTCGACGGGCTTTTTGCGCTTCGTCAATCTTCTATTTTAAAGACATATCCAATTACAGTATTAGTAAAATTTTGAGTATGGAAAATAACTTAACAAATTTTGATTATTTTTACTAATATACTGTCTAAGCTGGCTGCCCGTCAAGGCGCCTGACATTAAGCTCCCAGGAGCTGATACATAAGTAAAAATAAATTAAGATACAAAAGAGATAAGCCAATTAGCCAATTAAACAAAAATATGTTAGTAAAAACTAAGAGAAAAGAAAAAACCTCAATCACCCCATCAGTGCAGTCACCTTTGAAACAGCCTAATGCTGTTTCTAGGCCATCCTATGGATCTAGAGGATACATATAGTGACATAAAAAAACCTCTACCTAAATTTATAACTAAATTAAAATAGAGGAAAAAGTCTAGCACTAATGGGGGAGTTGCAGTTAGGTCAAGGGAGGGTTAGGAGGATTTCAATAAAGCGCCTTTCCTGTCTGGGTCGATGGTGCTACCCAGGCCTCTGTCAGCTCGGGTGACAGGCAAAAAACTAGGAAACTAAACGGCGATCTCATGATGATTTGGAGATGATGAGACGACGATGCTGTGATGTACGTCTACACACCTCAAGACCTAACTAGCAACTCCACTTTGTGAACAAATTCCACTTGCATTACTTGCTCCGTCCACAATCACCCCGGAATCGCAATTACTCACTGCATGCGGGAAGATAAGCACTGGAGCGGGGACAGTGCTTCCTAAAATTAAAAACTTTTAAATTAAAATGACTTAAAATATCTAAAATGGATTTTTACCTGCTCCCCTTCCATATTGATTATGCTGCCTTGGAAATCCACCAGGTCTTGGCTTGCACCGTTTGCGAGATTCTTTTTTGCAACAATTTGCAATGACTACAGCAAGAATTGCAACAAATACCCAGCTGAACACAACCAAAATAAAAATCACTGCGATTGGCAACCAATCCATTATTTCAACGCCTGTATTTTTAAAATTGATATTAAAATTTCTCAATTAGATATGCACTTGCCATGACTTCTCTTCTCTTGCAAGTATATAAATCAAAACTAAATTTGAAACTGGACAATAGAAATGAGTTACAGAATTACTTTTATGGCGCAGCTTTGTTAGCGAAGCATGCAATAAAATTTTAAAGTTAACTAACCTAAACCTTTTTCTACAAAGTGAAAACCATGTCAAAATGCCAACTTTTTGCATGCACAGCTCTATTCAAATCTAGCAACTCCCACTTGTGTGGCAAAGTAAGCAATGAGTAAAAATGCAAACACCGTTTTGCTGGTAATCCCAAACTGATATTTTCGTTTGCTTTAAACTGGATGACTAAATACATCTGCGTTGTATTTACCAAGAGAGATTCATCGTCACAAGATATATATTCATCAAGCTGAAATGCGGCTTTTATTTAGGTCTTTGAATAGATGAGATCACAACTCTCACAAAATAGGTAAATATACAAAAAGTAAATTTGCAATGAAGCCTCACCTCCTTAATTCTACAAACAAATTTACACAATGGAATATTTACTGATTACGTTCAGGAAAGAATTTTTCAATTTTTAAAACCGTTTCGCCTCGGATTGATTATTTTCAGGTGGAGAAGGCGGTGAATGAAAAGGACTCTTTTCAATGACGCACTCAGAATAAGCCGGAGGTGGAACATAGGCCGGGGGAACGTCTCGCTTTCCATCGGTGAAGATGAAGAAAGGCAATTCGTAGACGATAGCTCCTACCCTGGCTTCTTCACTTCCGTTCTGGTTTCCATTTTGTAATCCAGTTTGAGCTTTTAACAAGTAAAAAATAAAATATAATTCATACTTAAATGTTAAAGATTTAATTTAACTCACTTGCACGAATTCCAGATGCTCTTGGGGCCCCTCCCGAGGTATTCCCGGAGGAACTTTCTCGCTCAGAGGAAAAGCACGCATCAATGTAAAGTTTTACTATAAACACAACGAAAATGATGAATCCAGCGATTAAGAAAAAGTCAACAGAGTTTTCCTGTCGCCGCCTGAAAATCAAAAATGAAAAATACGCTTAAAATTTTAAAAATAAAAAGTGAAAATTAACTTTAATTAAGTTTCCAAAGCTTACTTGAGACACTCCTCGTCGCACTTGAATTCACGTTCACGCCGATAAGGAAGCTCCATTGAACGATACTTTGCATTCTCAAAGCGTAATGCAAAAGCACACGTGATCAAAATCAGAAATAAAAACACACTTTTCATTTTTAATTTCCTTAATAATTTTAATTTCTCTTTTAAATTTAAAAAATTCTACTCTGTGTAAAACAAGAATGACGATGTATCTTTTACCCTAGCTTGCTCGGTAATAAAAAGGGTGGAGGATTCGGTTTCTTTGAGAAAAGGGGAGAAAACGGACTACTGGACAAGTGAAAGTGAAAAAGGCGTGATAATGAATCACACGCACAAAATGTGACGTAAATCATTAATAATGTAAGAAGTAGGGGAATCCTAAGAAAAAAGGAGAGTATAATAAAAACGTTTTCATTTAAAGTCTTAAAGAATACACCGTGGCAAATTGACAATCGCGTTTTTTATAAAGCTTGGCTTGTCTGCTTTGCTGCCAATTAGGGGTGTGCAAAAGGGCCCTCGAGCCGAGCCGAGTCGAACTGCTTTGCTTTGATTCGGCTCGGCTCGACTTTTGTTCGATTCGGCTCGGCTCGGCTCGAGAAAGTCGAGCCGAATCAAAGCCCTTCAAATCAAATTAAATATTCTTGCATAGAATTATACAATGAAATATTCTACGGCAATCCATTCGCAATTTCCGGTTGTTACTTTAAAATGATAAATAAAAAAATAACAAACCAGAAAATTATTTTTACTCATGTCAGTAATTCAAGCTACTAATCAGTTGTAAATAACTCTTAGACAGTAGTTAGCATAGCTATTTTTAAAACAGTTGTATAAAATGATTTAACTTAAGGACAAGACAAAAGCGCAATTACAAGAACATATATATTACAATACTGTTTAACCTTACTTAAGAAAATAATGCACAGAGCTTTAAATTTATTGATTTAAGGATTTCATAAAAGTAAACTGTTTGGCTACAGGCCACAAAAAACTTTTTTGGTCACAAAATAAACATACTTCTACCTTAACCAACTGAAACTAGTTTACCACTCTCTTTATCATAAAAATACTCATGCATCATGAGTCTACTTATGATGTACTACCACATGTTAGTTACCGTAGCAACAATTTATGGTCGTACTCAAGTTTTCAAAAATCACGTCTAAATTTTTAAAAAAGTCGGATACAACTGTATATGGAGTACGGGGACAGGCAATGTGGTGCCAAACGATATAGGGGCACCCTCTGCAGCTTCACCCTATGGGGTACGGGGACAGGCAATGAGGTGCCAAACGATACAGGGGCACCCTCTACACCATCACCGTAAAAATAAGCACGAATAATATTTTTAGGAGTTTTCCGGACAAACAGACAGAATAATCATCGAGTTATTTAATCGAGTAGATACTCGATTAAATAACCGGATTGATTTTTAAAATATTGATTATTTTTGAGTTAGCAATCTCAATAGAATTTTAAATTAAATATCTTACAATTACGAGTTGCGTTTTGATGGCTGATTAAAAATGAATGAAAAATGGAAATGGAAAATCCAAGCAAACTTTCTTTTAATACATTTAAAACCAGTTTGCTCTTATTAGAAACTGGCATTTAAAACTAATTTTGTACAAAAATTTATATGCAAAACTTAAATGACTGTGAAGAAAAAAGTACTTTTTTAAAAAAGTGAAAAATTCATTTTTAAGTTTTAAGTATGCACTCTATACTTAGCAAAATAATAGCCTCACCCAAAACAAGTATCCACACAAAATATGAGATGCCCTTGTCCGTGTCCTTTTCAAGTAATTTGCATAAAATGTAAATT
>JAANSO010003812.1:0-10869 GCA_036507315.1 Lepidocyrtus fimetarius | reverse complement strand
ATTGGAATTTCCTAAACTTTCAAGGCGAAGGGTTTTGTAAATGCAGTTGTTAAAACCGGAACGTGAGATGCCGGCTGCTCTGTGGAACATAATTGTAGGTAAGTTTAATTCGATAAGGTCACGGTTTTTGAACATATTGAGGAATACAAAGCAGTTACTGTACTCAAGTGCGTTGATGATTGAAAGGTCTATCAAATCCGGAGTAAAATTATAAGGATTTTGGTATACGTTAACGGGCGCTGTGAAGTTAACCGCAGTGGTTATTTTAAAACTGATAAGCTTGAACGAGATGAACAATATATAAAATGTCCACGACGAAGTCATTTTAAAATTTCCTTTTTTAAGTTTAAAATGATTTTACTCTGGGCGGTATTTTCCTAGTTTGTATGAATTTAGTTTGCTAAAAAAATATTCTGCTTAGGATAAGCTACTTTACAAATGTTAACTGGAATAAACCTTTCCTAGAATTCAATTATTTTTAATTTTTGTTTACAATCGTAAGTGTAGTGAAGGTTGTAAAATGCTGATTTTTTAACATGTAATAATGAGCAATATGTCGTTAAAATACTTTAGCATAATGAAAACTTGTAAAACTTACAAAAAATTAAAATAAATTAAAATAATAAGGTTTAAAAGATTAACATTACCGTATCGTTAACTTTAAACATTTGAATGGAGCCAAATCGCATTATAATCTAGTTCCGACATTACTTCACAAAGTAGAATGCTATAAACTACAAGTAATGATTAGCAAACATAGTAAATTGTGTTTGATTTGTGAGTAATGGGAATTTGGATTACAAAGGAGAAAAAACAAAGCCATAATTTGTTTTGCAAGAATATTGATTAAAAAACTCAATAAATTATGCAAAACTATTTACTAGTTTATTACAAAGTATACGTTATTTAAAGTTAATTTAAAAATATTTCGCATGTTATTACGTTTATAAAACAAAATACGTAAGAGCAGTAAAAAAACTTCTTAAACGCGACAACATGAGCCACTAAATTTTAAAAATTAAATCAATTTTCTAAAAAACACTAGAATTTTGTATCGAGTTTACAAATCATTATATCCGTACGCTTGTAATGTACTGTTAAATTTGCCAAATATTGCGGAAAGGTTTAATTTTGTGCAAAACATTCAAACACTAATTTTCTCTTAATTTTCACTATTTCTTGCAAAATGAATTTTCCAGGTTTTTGCAACCTGTCATTACGCTTTCTGCTGTTGAATATTTTACATAAAACTGCGACCGGAAATTCCTCATTAGATAAGATTTTCCTCTCGGTTATTAACCCATTAGAAAGCTGTTTCGTATTTCTTAACATTTTTGAAACCTTTGACATTACCGGATTATCCACACCAACTATAATCTTTCGTAGAACAACCCAAATCCCCTTTTTTGATTACGACGACTGTCTTCACAAAACAAGGCAGCAGGAAAAACTAGGCAAGTCAAATAGGACATTGACTTCCTGCGGAATTTTAAACTTTTTCGCTTTTACTTCCCATTCAAAACCATTAAATTGTCGAGTAGTTCTCTATATCTTTCCAGATCGGTATTTATCCCCTTTTTATTCACTTCACGAGCATTTTGTTGAGTGGAGG
Source organism: Lepidocyrtus fimetarius (assembly GCA_036507315.1). Classification (NCBI taxonomy): domain Eukaryota; kingdom Metazoa; phylum Arthropoda; class Collembola; order Entomobryomorpha; family Entomobryidae; genus Lepidocyrtus; species Lepidocyrtus fimetarius. The sequence continues at coordinate 9,257 of JAANSO010003812.1, read as the reverse complement.
TATGAAGCCTTTGCAAAACCAGTTTTAGATTTTAACTCCGCGCCCGTTTTGCGTGCCATGGTTACTTTTAACAAGAATTTGACTATTTCGTGGATTAGACAAGTTTCGGATTTTGTGTTTAAAACTAAAATCAATATAATACTACACAACGTTTTTGTTCTAATTACGTTGGAAATCAATCAAGAAAAGATAACTCCAACCCGAATAGAATTGCTAGCCCCCGATTTATGTTATAATTGCCCAATAGTTATGAAAACGGAAGGGCTGACCGTGGAGGAACTCAACTACACTCAAATAATGGAACATTTAAAAACCTGGGAAACTAACAAAATTCCATTGTACATTTTAATAAACGACGAGCCTATTCCGGAAGGAGAAGTTTCCGACGATTTGGTACTATTTGAAGCGCTGAGCAAATGCCAAGCTATTGACTGGGTGGAACATTATTTACGAAATTTAATAAAACAAAATATCGACACTAAACTTGGATTGATTCAGTATTTAAGTACTTTAACACTTGGAAATAACAGCTATTCAATAGGTCTAACCAGTGCAGATCAAAGCATTCTTTATACTTGCAAAGATGGCGAAAAGGTTGAAAGTAGCATAGAAAACGGGCATTTATACACTGGCTTGTTTCCAAAATTCTCCGTGCAATATTCATTCCGAGATTTGACAGATTCCATAGCCTACGTTCCAGATCTTTTTAGTGGATATCAATTGGTAATTTGTGGATATAGAGAAGGCAAAAAATATCTGTTTTCAGAGCTTATCAATGTCTATGATAACTACGTTTGGGGTTGTTTAAGTTGTGTCCTTGCAGCAATTATACTTACTTGGAATGTGATAACTAATGAAAAAAGAAAATACTGGAGCCTAAGTACTTTATCAACAGTGAAATTACTTCTAGAGCAAGGAAGCCCATTTCCAAGTTTAACATTTAAAAATTACAAACTAAAACTAATGCTTGGATTATTTATGCTAATGGGAATCATCTTGAGCAACGGGTATAAAAGCACAAATGTTTACAAAATGGTTACTCCAACAATTCCACAAAAATACGAAAAATTGGAGGAAATGGTGGAAGATAAACTTGAAATATATTGTCCTACAAAATCTCTTAACTTTAGATTTTACCCTTTTGGCTTTCCACTTCCAAATGAATGGGCTAAAGCAATCCCTGACCCTCTGGAAACAACTTCGCATGTTCACGTATACCGTGACTCGGAAGAGTCTTCTGATCAAATTAAAATATTTTCAATACTGGTGTTAAGCACAGAGGTTTTACAACAAAATGTCCTCAGCGCCTTTGAAGCTTTACTACTTGAAAATAGTCAACTTCCACAGGAAAATTTATTACCTACGATTGCATCAACGTTTAAAAAGAAAAATCCAAACGTGACATTTCAAAGTCTGGTTAAAACATGGACAACATTTGACGCCACAATTTTGCTGCATAATCTTGTTGAAGATATCTACATCAAAGTGGAAGAAAATTCGTTGATAAAAAAGCTCAGCACTTGCAATAAAACCGGTGTTATCCTGCCTTCTTCAAAAGCCAAAGCTTACGCAGAATCTCTTTCGGAGAAAGGTGGCAGCATTGATAATAGAATTGTTCAGGAGAAAGGATATCATATTTATCCTATGGGAACTTTTCCTCTGTCTTTTCTCAAACGATTTCGACTTTTGAAAGAGTCTGGGATTTTAGAAAAGCTTTTTGAATTTTATGAATTTATTTACAAAAATAAAATATTTTTATCCAGCAATTTTACATCAATTGAAATTAATCAAAATCACACTAACATGGATTTAAGAGTTTCCCTCGATGGAAATATAATTGTTATCTTCTCTGTATTGACATCCGGTTTATTTTTAGCTTTTGTGGTTTACTTGATAGAATTTTTAAACAAGTTTTACTTTTGGTCTCTGTCGAAATTGATAAAAAACTTAACTTAATGATAAGCTACTGTTAACCTTATTTACATTTAAATTGTTAAAAATGTTTGATTCACGCGTTTACTTTTTAATGACATACAAATTTTAGATTAAGCTTACGATGACATTACAAATTGCTGCTAAAAACCCTTTTTGGCATTACCGGTAATTGATAAATAATTGTATATGCTTTGTGATGACAAACCTTACGTCATAAAAGTTCAATGATTGCTAAAAGACTACCAATAAATTTAATAATTTCCTGCTGGCGTTGGTTCTAAAGAATAATTTATTGAATATAAACGGAGCAATTGATTTTGTTCAAATCCGTTTGAAATTATTGAATAGATTTGAATGCAACCTTGAAGCAATAATTTTCTCTTTTGCTAAAAACCTGTTTTAACAAACCATTAGCTTTTCTTGCTTAAAAATATTTGAGTATGTTATTATATAAAAACCTTAACTTCCGCATTAATTTTCAACCAAAAATCTAAAAATGTATTCAATTTCATTCACTTTTTGCTGTCGGTGGTGAACTGAACAAACTGGTTACCATTCAACCATTCATCAAAAATGAAGGTAAACTTGCCGATCACAAGCCACCCCAAAAATTACGTTGCTACTCCACTACTGAAACTATTTTCCGAAATATTTCAAAACATTTACTGCAAACCTTATCCAGCGCCGTTAAAGTTGCTAATTTCGGAGCACCAGATCCGAATAAAAATTGAAAAATTTCGCCAGTGGAAATACGTCCCATATTATATATCTGTTTTTATAATTGGCTACGGCCTTGGTTTTGGCTCAGCTCTTTTTACCCTGCTAATTACATTCTTCACCGGAAATAAACTCCTACGGTTGAATTTCTTTGAAATTCTAATTCTAATTTGCCCAGTGATGATTGGAACAGCAGTATTTGCAGTTGTGTGGATGTTGGCATCTCAACAGGAATGGATATTCAGTTTGAATGAACTGTTTCGAATTGAAGGAACCCGTAAGTTTACAAATTATTTACAGATACGTCGATCTATAAATGATTTTTTTATTTTTAGATTTTAGAATTAGAAGAAAAAATCGTACGGACGTACACGGTCTTTTTCTCACATTAGCAGTAATTGCTATTTTATTCTGCTCCCCTTTCGCCGTTCTTTTTTTCACTGGCGCGGACATTGACCCTTTTCATCACATTTCGGAACTATTCTTTCTTCCCCCTCCGTTTGAAAGAGAAACTTGGATAATAATTACCAATTGGCTTGTAAGGTACATCCTCTCTTTCATCGTTTTCTACGAACTCGCTCGACTTATGCTTTTCAGTGCGATTTTATTACTAACTTCTTTCCGTACTGCAACAGAATGCTTGAAAAACGTTGTAAATAATCCACCCAGATTGACTCAACTAGTTCAGCTTCGACTTTACATTTATTGAGGATTTTGTTAAAAATCGCAGACAAGCAAGCGTCACTTGGCTGCTTTGCTTTACTTTCCGGGTTCCAGAATGTAAATGCAATAGAGGCTTGGATTATAGTGAAATGTTGGGGACTAATTCCACACTATCTTTATTTCTTAATTGCGTTCTTTTTCATACCATTTGGATTGTTTTTAGTCTATGTGAGTTTATCAAGCGTAGTTTTACTTACCGAAACAAGCAAATACTTTGTTTGGAGGAAAAAAGTGGAATGGATGGGGAAGTTATTTTTGGAAGTGCTGGAAGGCACAAACACTGCTGCCTATAAAGTACGGAGGTTTCTTTACGATTCATAGAAGAACGCCGATGAGTTATTTAGCCGTGCTTTTGGAATACATTACAAGTTATGTTATTCTAGTCAATCCGTAATTAACATCTAATAATTGTGTATTGTAATTGTAATTTGCTTAATATTTTTATAATAATTTAAAAACATGTATTTAGTAATAAACTAGTTTTGCATAATTTACTGAGTTTTGTAACAATTATTCTTTCAAATTATGGCTTTGTTTTTTCTCCTCTTTAAACTAAATGGCAATTATAAATCAAACACAATTATCTATGTTTGTAAATCATTTTATTTAGTTTTCAGCATTATACTTTGTAAAGTACGATTTGGCTCCATTTCAATGTTTAAAGTTAACAATATGACAATTTTATTATGCTGAATTCTAGCAATTTAGTTCTTGTAATTTTTAGAAGTTTTTATTAAATTATTTTAATGGCATATTATTGCTCGTTACTACTTGTTAAACAATCAATATTGTACAACCTTAACAGCACAATTTTAAACAAAAATTAAAAATAATTAAATTCTAGAAAAGGTTTAATCCAGTTAAAATTTGTAAAGTAGTTTATCCTCAGCAGAATAATCTTTTATCAAACTATATTCCTACAAGGATAGAGAATTTCTCCAAAGGTAAAATAATTTTAAACTTAAAAAAGAAAAACTTTAAAATGGCTTCGTCATGGATATTGCACATATTGTTCATCTCGTTCAAACTGTCCAGATTTAAAACAGTTGCAGCGGTTAATTTCACAGCGCCAGTAAACGTGTACCAAAATCATAAAGTTAATTTCACTCCAAATTTAATAGATCTTTCAATCATTAACTCACTAAAGGATAATCACTGTTTTGTGTTCCTCAACATTTTCAAAAACGTTGACATTGGCGGATTAAACTTACCTACAGTTATGTTCCACAGGGCAGCCAGCAGTTCACGTTCCGGTTTTAACACCTGTCTTTACAAAAGCTTTCGCTGTGAAATGTTAGGAAATTCAAACAAGACTCTGAGCTCCTGCGGAATTTTAAACTTTTTTGCTTTCACTTCCCACTCAAAACCTTGGAATTGTCGAATTGTTCTTGATCTCTTTCCATCTCTGCATTTATCCCCTGAATACTACCATTCATTTCGTGAGCACTTTTTAGATTTTAGACACGAAAAATTTCATCTTCCCAATAGATTTTTAGACCTTAATACAAGCCCCCTTTTACGAGTCTTGGTTACAAATAATCCTCAAAATTTAACCATGCCATGGATACAAAAAGTTTCAGATATTTTATCAAAGAATCAAATAAACCTAATTGAAAACTCAGTTTCCGCTGTAATTACATTGGAAAATAAAAACATCAAACGTATTGAATTACTTGCCACTGACTTGTGTTATGTTAATTGCTCTTCACAGAAAATTATCATAACAGAGCAGCTGATTATAGATGATCTAAATTACACTCAAATAGTAAGTAATTTGCAGAAATGGAAAGCTATAAGAACTCCAATCTACATTTCAATTAGTGACGATCCTATACACCGTGAAGAAATTTCCAATGATTTGTTATTATACAAAGCTTTTAGTAAATGCAAAAGTACTAACTGGATTGAAACGTATCTACTGAATTCCCACGGAAATAATCCTCCTGTTGGCGCTGAGCTAGGCTTAGCTCAGTATTTAACTACCCTGACACTTGGAAACCACAGTTATTTAATAAATTTGGCAAGCATGCTGCATGCCACCGCCAGGATTTGCAAAGGCGGTAGCATTATTCCCACTACCAGTATAAACTTTCACGACAGCATGTTTGCAAAATATCATGTTCAATATTTATCACGAGAGGTGTCAAAGTCTATTGTCTACGTGCCCGATCTTTTCAGTGGATATCAGCTCGTTATTTGTGGATACAGGCAAGATAGAAGCTACGTATTTAAGGAGCTTATCAGCGTGTATGATAAATACGTTTGGGGGTGTTTAGGTTGCGCAATTGCTGCGGTGGTATTGACTTTCAAGGTCATAAATCCTAAAATTGATTTGATCCGGGGTATTTTATCGTCAGTGAAATTTCTCCTAGAGCAAGGAAGTCCGTTTCCAAATTTAATATTGAACACATTCAAAACCCGACTAATGTTGGGTCTGTTTATGCTCATGGGAATCATTTTGAGCAACGGGTATAAAAACACAAACGTTTACAAAATGGTCACTCCAACAGTTCCACAAAAGTATGAGAAATTGGAGGAACTGATTGCTGATAATATTACAATATACTGCAGTTCCTATTCAGTGAAATTTCAATTCAACTCATCTGGATTTCCACTTCAAAATGATTGGGCTGACACACGCCTTGACCCACTCGAATCCACAAAGCACATTCAAGTATACGATCAATCAGAAGGGAATGAGGAATCAGCTGATTACAAAATTAAATTATATTCTATTCTTGCTCCCCAAAACACAGATACGGTTGAGAACAAGTTTGAAACTTTATTATTGGAAAATAGTCAACTTCAACCGGAAAATTTACTGCCTGCAGTTGCATCCGAATTCAAAAAGGAAAACCCAAACTTTACATTTGACAGTTTGTTAGATTCGTGGAATGCAATTGACGCCACAATGTTTTTATTTAAGCTGGTAGCAGACGAGCTTATCAAATTAGAAGAAAATCTGTTCATAAAAACGCTGACCCTTTGCAACAAAACAGGTGTTATCTTACCATCCCCGAAGGCAAAGGTTTACGCCGACTCTTTTTCAGAAAAAGGTGGCAGCATTGATAATAGAATCATTCAAGAAAATGGATACCATGTCTACCCAATTGGAAATTTTCCTAACACATTTTTTAACCGCTTTAGAAATTTAAAGGAGTCTGGGATTCTAGAAAAGTTGTTTGACCTTTATGAACTTTTAAGCAAAAAAGGTTTATTAAGTACTAAAGATATATCGGAAATCAATACAAGTGAAAGTATTAAATTTGGGTTAAAAATTTCTCTAAATGGGAATATAGTTGTTATCTTTGTCGTGTTAGGTTCTGGCCTACTCTTTGCTTTTCTAGTGTTTCTTCTAGAATTTTCGAAAAAATTGGGACTAGTTTGCTTTCTATGAAAAAAACGCTTATGATAACGTACTTAAATTTAAATAATTCTTAAGAATTTGTATTATACTTATTTTACACAATAGTAATTAATAAAAAATTTAAAAATATAGTCGCAGTGGTTAGATTGAAGGAACGATCAGAGGGTTTAAGTTTATATATAAATTACATTCGTTTTATTATCCGCTTTATAAATATTTATAGGCGTGCCTACTATAAAAATTTAAAATTTTCAGCAATTAGTTTGTGGCTCGTTGAGTTATCTGTCAAAAGGTAAAAAATTGAATTTATGGTAAAATGTTAGTTTACCTTTGTAGTTTTGAATAGTAACAAGTTAGCAGCATCAATTGTCAGTTTATCTCGTTAAAAACGAATAGTGAGTGGTTATGTGAATTGTATTTGTAATCGTGAGTGTTCATCAAGAATACAAAAAAAAACTGTTAAACGTATCTTTCTTTTTTTATAACTGCATATTTATTTTCGATTTATTTTATGGTCATGATATTGATGTGTTAGTCTGTCTGTCAGTCCGTCCATCCGTCCGTTCCCACGTGAAGTCAAAAACGCCTTGAGAGATTTGAATCAAATTTGGCAGACATTTAGACTTAACCTTTGGACAGAACTGTGTAGTTTTTCAGAAATTATGATCCAACGGTTTGGCCGTTACGAATAAAAGTTTGCAAACCCGCTGAAATTTTCATTGAGCCTTATACATTAAAGCCTTTCTACTTTAAATGTTGTTGAAGCAGTTGCAGTAAAACTTACATTGGAGTGACAGCTTTGGTTTATGTCTCAAACCACATAGGTTTAAACTACTTTGACGAAACGGTTACAACCAGTTTCAAAAGGCAACCAATGGCATGTAGCTTATCATTCGAAAGGCAATAATTCGCAGACCATGAATCTGCAAACATGTTTGCAATTTTGCAAATGGTATTTACAAAAAAATAGCGAATTTGATGTGAGCTAGTATCTAGGCAAGCTTGCTGCCTTTTAATTATAAAGAATTTATCACAGACCGAATTTCTTTTAACAATATTTTTAGTATTTTTGAAAAACACTCACAACACTACACAATAGCAGCACTTTTAAGGAAAACAAAAATACTTTTGCGTTAGTTGATTTCAAAAAGTTTCAATTCACAATACAAATTACAAAGTAACTAATGTAAGTGGAGTATTTTTTGTGACCTCTAAGAAAACATTCTGTACTTTGTACATGTTGCAAGAAAACGTAATAAAATTTCAAAGAGTAGTTTTTAAAAAATGGTTTCGCAGCATACATTTTACATATTGTTGATCTGCTCGTTCTTATTATCAAGTTGCAATGCGGCTAACATTACAACATCCAACAACTCGTCAAAAAACAATTCAAAAGTTAAAATTAGTCCTGAATGGATAAACCTATCGTTATTAAACTCACTTGAAGACAGTCACTGTTTTATATTCCTCAACTTTTTCGAAAACTTGGACATAATCGGATTAAACACACCTACAGTTATGTTTCACAAAGCAGCCATCTCACGTTCGGATTTCACCACCTGTCTGCGCAAAACCTATCGCGATGAAATTTCCCAAGCCCCAAACAAGACTCTGAGCTCTTGCGGACTCTTAAACTATTTTGCTTTCACGTCCCACTCAAAACCTTGGAATTGTCAAGTAACTCTTGATATCTACCCGGCTCGGTATTTATATATAAATTATTTGTTCTATTTAGAATGGAGAAGGGAAAAATTTGTAAACCCCAACCCCACAATGATTTTAGACTTGAATATAAGGCCAGTTCTACGAGTGTTGGTTTACAAAACTCAAGATTTAATTATCTCGTGGATAAAACAAGTTTCCAAGGCTTTGTTACACAACAAAATCAACCCAATAGGAAACACATTTTTCGTTGTAATTTCTTTGGAAAACCACAATGGAATGGAATTAATAGCTAAGAAGTTTAAAAACAGTTTTTCACCAGAAATCATAGCAGAACGAAAGAACATTGACAGATTGAATTACAATGAAATATTCAAAAACCTAGGAAACTGGGAAACAATACGAGCTCCACTCTACATTTCAATTACCGCCGATCCTCTAGGAGGAATAGGGAAAGTGGATGATTTCCTACTGTATGGAATGTTTCGGATGTGCCAAAATATTGATTGGATAAAAGCCTTCTTGTTAAAATCACAAAAACTGCCAAGCAAATACGACGCAAAACTAGGCTTGGTTCATTATTTAATTACTTTAACCATTGGCAATTACAGTTATTTCGTTGATCCAGCAAGCAGGATGCAATCCGATGTCATAATATGCAATGGCGGTTCCAAAATTCAAATTAAAATAGTAAAGTCAGTCAATTATGACGGTATATTTCCACAGTATCATGTTAACTATATATCACAAGATTTATTACAGTCCTTTGCATACGTTCCAGATCTTTTAAGTGGATATCAGTTGGTGATTTGTGGATATAGAGAAAGAAAAAAGTATTTATATTCGGAGCTTA
>JAANSO010003811.1:0-10871 GCA_036507315.1 Lepidocyrtus fimetarius | reverse complement strand
AACTTTTTGTTTTAAATATATGGTCCTATGAGATTAATACAGTTTCTTCTTTTGTTTCATACGACCACCGTTTAGATTTGTAATTGTACACTGCGTTATTTTCATTTTACAAATTCTAGAGGTTAAAAAGAATGTAAACATATTTCATTTTTGATGAATATATTTTTTATTTTAAAAAGAGTGAGTATTTTTTTGTACTTTTGAACCATTCAAAAAGTCATCTAAAACCCATTTCAGTTGTACGTACGTCACACAGCCAAACATCCACACAGGGTAGGTAAATGCTATTTAAAGGGTAGCTTAATAGACGGTTTTATTACAGCAAAAACCCCAATTCAACCCCATTAAATCTTAACAAAGTCTGCGTAATATTACGTATTAACTTATCGTAGTTAGGTATTTATCTATTCGAATACTCATCTGGTAAGAATTGAGTATGTTTTGAGATTGAGGGAGAAACAGGTGCATTTGGACGGCTGGATGGTCCCGATCCACCTGCGTTCGTTGGCGTCGAAGGAGCTACAGATGCATAGGGCGATGGGGGGCGAAGCGTCACTGACAAGTCTGGATAGAAATTTGCATCTGGATCAAATGCTTTCTCATCAATTGTAGAAATCATTTTGGTATGTGTGCCGTTTATTGTTGCGTAAAAGTGAGAGTCTGGCATTCCAGCCAGTATGGGATCTGCATTGGGATCATAGTATTCCGGTGGAGTAGAACCAGTTTCCTTTCGTGACTCCTCATGCGTGTAATAATCAGCAGAATCCCAATATCTATACTTCAACCAGATACCTAAGCATATAAGGAGAATTAATGAGGAAAACGATGATAAAAATCAGAATGAGATCAAGTCGAATCCGGTAGCCTTCATCGGCATACGGGTCACACCATTCCAGCATAGATTCTTGAATGCTTCCTATTGGCTTGTCATACAATTCTTCCGGAGCTTGACATCGCAAGCAATAAGGGCCTAAGATAAAAATAGAATTAAATAAAGTTATTTTGTTAAATTCTTTAAGGGAAAATTCATGCAACTTCAACTCACTTTTGGAATGCATACAACCACGTTTGAACAAAGGATTTTGTTGTAACCATTTTAGCATTGCTGGAATATAGCATAAATCACATGACCAAGGATTTGCCTCCAAACGGATTTCTCTAATTGTTGAAATCCTATCTAAATCCTGTAGCACTTCCCCTTCAATGCCTCGAAGCCGGTTATGACTCAAGTCTAAAACTTGTAGACTGACCAATGATGTAAATTGTCGTGGGAATAAATCTCTCAAGCGATTATAAGAAAGATTTAAATGTTGCAACATTCGTTGATCTTCAAAAAGATCCAGTGGCAAATCTTCGTAGTTATTTTTAGCTAAAGACAACCATCTTAATCTTGTGTTTTCAGACAACACAATCAACAACGATGCAAGCTTAAGTCGGGGGTTTCGACTAAAAAGATCCAGTGGTAAATCTTCGTAGTTATTTTTAGCTAAAGACAACCATCTTAATCTTGTGTTTTCAGACAACACAATCAACAACGATGCAAGCTTAAGTCGGGGGTTTCGACTTAAATCCAGTTTTGTCAAGTTGTGCTTCAAATACAAGAAAAGAAGTTTGTTGAGAGAGTTCGAATTTATTTTGGGAAAGATCCAGTTGGTTTACAGAGGCATTGTGGAATGCAGTTCTGTCCACAGTTTGCAATCCATTCTTTGAAAGGGAGAGATGGACTAGACGGACTCCACTGAAACTTTCATCGGAAAGCGCTGTGAGCCTATTTCCATCCAGATGGAGCTCCTCCAAAGACTGCAATCCACTGAATTCTCCTTCTCGTAAATGTGTAAATTCGTTGTGTCGTAAATCCAGTATCTATAATTTATTAATCAATAATTTATTTTTATTTTTAATATAAATCATTTTATTTCGTAATATCATTGGACTAAAAATTGCTAAATCAATCATCACCTTTAGTTTTGGAAGCAGTTGGTATAATTGCTTATCCAACTGTTGGATACCACATCTTTGACATCGAAACTCTCTAAGCACCCAAATATCTCTGAACACATCCGTGTCAATTCGTCGAAGTCGATTTTCTGACAGGTTTAATACTTCAAGTTTGTGAAGATTAAAGAACAGTCTTTCTACAAGTTTGGTGGCTCGATTACGTGACAAATCAAGCGTCCGTAGGTTGGTCAAGTGCTCAAAGGATGCTGACACAAGTGAGGAAATAAAGTTGTCCGACAGAATTAATGTTTCCAATTCTGAAAGCCCTTTAAAGTTGGATTCAATCACGTTATCTATTTTATTCCTTGACAAGTTGAGCAGTTTAAGACTTGTCATTCCCCAAAAGTTATTTTCGCCAATGTTTGGGATATTTGAGCCAACCTTAAACATTTTTGAAAAATTCGATTTAATGGTGAATTTTTCTTAAGCTTATCCCAATTGATTATAAATTATGCTAGTTATAAGTTAGTACAAATATTTTCCATGCATTTTTGGCCTACTTTTATTTTAACCTTGTATTTTATATCATTGCATAACCCATTCATTACTACTTACAATGTGTAACTCTTGAAGCTTCCTAAACTGACGAAAAAATCTTCCAATTGTCAGATGATTGGGTCTATCTGAGGGAGCCACAATACGAATCACTTCGATGGATGGGGACATGCGTTGCTACAGGAATGTCCTGAAATCATAAAAAGTGAATTTTGTTTCCATATTTGTATCAGATATTACATACACAGCTTAATGTATTTTCCCTATCCAAAGCCATGCTTAAATGTATGATCTCCATAATCATAACTGAAACTGTTACTAGAAGCACATGAACTCATCGATGAATTACCTCAAGGTTGCCCGTAGTGCAAGCAACTTCTCTTCGGTGTTTGTCATCAAGTCCACAATAGCACTGCGGTGTGGGGCAGTTTCCATCAAATACAGTCCTCAATTGAGCACTAGTTAAATTTGTACACCAGCTCAAAGTTGCCACAACTAATGCTACAGTTGTACCCCATTTTATAACCCTGGTGTTCATTAGATTGGATAATGATTTTGATTTCCTTCTTCTACATTTTCCACTGCCTTTTAATGATTGAGACTGGAAAAGGCCAAATCCAAATTTCTCTAGTGGAATCATAATAACTGCAAGGACTTTTGGATTTAGAAAGATACGAATTATTCGTTAAATCAATTGCTAGCCCAAATAACAATTTAGGTTATTTGAGATTCCATTCTCTATCCCAGTTCAGGAGTAATCCATGTAGTAGCCTATTTTACTGTTACGAAGGAATGCTTGCTGTTGACTATTTTATGTTTTATAAGGAAGGCAAAAATGGTTCCATGATCTGATAAAATACATTGGCACGAGGACGAGACTGGAATCCGTTCACTGCAATGTCAAATACATAAAAATTCATCAAAATAAAATCAATATTCAACCTACAATCATAATCGGGGAAATTAATAGAAATTTTAAAAAGCAATGCAATTATTAACCGTATGATTTAGCATTGAAAAATACAAGTTGCTTGTATTTTTCAATGATGATTTGGTAACTAATTATCTTTTAGTTTATAAAATTTGCAATCACAAAGCAATACCGGATAAAACTTTCTCGATATACGTGGTTTATTGATTATGTGTAGTTTTCAGACTTTGCTTCGCTTCTGCTAATACCTACACGAAAACTAGTTTCTCTTTTTGCAAAGGTTTTTGTAAATTGAAAATATAAAACTTATTGTAATACCTGACCTTATTTCCTTTCCTAATTAAATGCTGGAAACCGATATTGTGTTCACAAAGTTCAAAATGTTTTCACTGGTATCTTTCTGGTCAACTAAAATGGAATGATTAGTTTTGTTGTGGTTTACCAAATATTTTTATTATTTTTCACATTTTGCTCCAGATCAAAAATTTAAACCTTCAAAAATTTCTCCAACAACAATAACACATTTAATAGTGACTATAGACTTCCACACACAAGCAAAATACTACATCATCACTATCACATTACGACTTTTTTTGTAGTGGGAGATGAGATCAATCTTTCCAGCCCACTTTACTATTTACAAGTTGAGGAGGAATAACGTCTCCCCCTCTTCTCCTACAATAATAACTACACACTCGCACACAAATAGATAGGGCTTTACGCAGCCTTGCCAATTCTTCCTCCTTGCATATCCACAAATATCTACATATAAACCGTTATAGCCAATTCATTTTCCTCCAGATTCCAGGAGCAGCACCACCAAAAGTGCATTTAGATCTCTCTTTTAAACCAGAAAGTGGAAAAGTGGAACACTTTCCTTGTGCTCCTCTTCTACTACTCCTACTACAATCGAAATGTGTTTCGTGTTTTTTTACAATGGAAGTGGCGCGTCTTCTCCTAAAGCTTTTGCAAACGAAATGGCTTTATATTTACGATACACTTTATTATTATTATAAAATGAGTAGATTTGTATTTTTTGGAAGTCGTCTTCCCTTTCATTTCTCGGGTACCTTGTGTCTTTCCAACAACGCCTTTATTTACAATTCTGTAGCTTACTCCATACATAAACCTCTGCAAACGGGCTTCTATAACATCCAGCGGAGAGCTCAACTTTGTCAATGATAAGACCAGAAGGAATGAGAAGAATATTTTTTTATTAAAATAATGCATGCTGTGTGTTTGTGTTAAAAGAGAGAGAAAGTAACACTACACAGTAGTAGTTTTCCGACAGCTGTCTATTGATTCCGATCTTCCGCCCCGCTTTCCTCCTTCTTACAAGCGGTTCCACTCTCCGAGCTGCCTTTCTTTTCCTTGCAGTTATGTAACTTGCAGTAGTAATGAAAAACAGCGTGCCGACAGAGCAGCAGTAGCATTTTATGAAAACTGATTTTTAAAGCTTAAAACGCTGAGAATCGCAGTAAAGGGAATAAGAAGAGTGTGTCTTTTACATGGCTTATTGTATATCCGCTTTTGTATTTTATACTCTTAAAACGATTACTGGGGATGATAGAAAAAGAGAAAGTGAAAAAAGTCGTAGTTCCTGGAAAAGTAGAACAGAAAGTCTTGTAAGGACAAGCTTAGCATTTTGGATAAAAGAAAGCTTTGAGTGCTTGATCTAGCTGACTCTTGAAACCCTTTTCATTCCTTTTACAAAATGTTAGAAACAATGCATATAAATAAACTAACATGGAACGTTGTGTATGTAATAAAATATCGACCATATACATAGTCCGTTAAACATAAAAAGCTTGAATGGAAACGGGATGGGAATGCCAGAAGCGAACGTAAATTTTTATTCATTTTATAGTGTTGATTCCATGATTGATAAGCAATTTTTAAGCGATTTTGTCAAGAAAGTGGAGCTCGTTATGAGTTACATGTTTGTTGCATGTTTTGGCGTCATTTCCACTTTCTCTCATGTCATGTGTAATACAAGTCACTAAATTTGCTACATGAATTTGACATTTATATGGTATGAAAGAACCATTACAATTTAACATACACATTATTTGCAAAAATTATCTATAATAAGGAGAATTAATGCTGACTATACATTCAAGTAGCAATAATTCATTAGAATTTTAACGAGTTTATCCAACTGGATTAAATTTATTCAATGCAATTAAGTTTGAATTTGAATTGCAAGTATAATAAAGTTCATGTATCATCGAACATTGTGGATTAAGATAGAATTAAATCCACTCAATTTACAATCACACTGACAATGAAAATGATTAGCGAGCAGTGACACATGAGCAAGATAAAGAGTGATAATTGAATGTCATCACAAAAAAATAACTATGCACACGAGGAAACTTCTTAAAAAGACCTTTTGTACTTATTAAAGGTTTTTTTGCGGAGGTCAGAATTATTTTATAAAACAATGAATCACCGCATCGGGCCATAGAATAAAGTACGTGCTAATCAATGAAGATATCTGTGATAGGACGGATTACTCTGTTAAAAAATAAACAAATTTAATCTCTAATGGGAGGACAAATTTCAATATATGAATTAACTTGAAACAACCATAATAAAATCATGGCTTTATCAACACGGATTTAAAACGTCAGCAGAAACTTTTCCATTTTCATGTTATTGAAATGATAACAATATTTCATTTTCGCAAGAAATCCTATGTTAATGAATTTAGATGAATTGAATAAATACATGGGAAGTTTAAGTGGCAACCGCGTGTTTGTGTACAGAATGTTATATCATGATAAAAAAATCAGTCTTTTTGAAATAAAACATTAATCACGATTATGAAAGAAAAAGTATATTGGTTATTATTAAATTGTTAATATGAAGTTTGCCATGAAATGGTGTGGCGCCAACTTATTGTTGTAGTCCTCCAGCGTAAACATGGAGGCAATCACGGAAAATGCCAATTTTACAGAGGACACAACGGATCCGGAACTATTCTATTACTTTGATGTGCCATTTGTGTTTCCCAAAGGATTCCACATCACTGCCCATATTCTATATAATTTAGTAATGATATTCGGATTAGTTGGGAACAGTTGTGTACTGTTAATTTTCTCGGTTAAAAAAGTTCAGTTAAAAAAACTGCCAACGCCACTATTAGCAAATTTGGCGTTGAGTGATCTCTTGATTACATTATTTTGCTTGGAGACTGGCTATCTATCCATATTATGGCAATATTGGCCTTTTGGAAAAGTTTTATGTTATGCAATCAGTCCGGTGAAATCAATTTCGGTATTTGTGAGCTGTTATACTTTAATTGCGTTGTCAGTTAGTAGATATTTAAAGATAAAGAATCCGTTGAAAGTTGGAATAATGTCAAGGAATTATGGATGGACTATTGGAATAATTTGGATTTTGGCTATTTGTACTTCACTCCCTGTGGGGATATTTACTTCTTATGAAATTAACATTGTCACAGGATTGCCACGTTGTGGGGAGGTAAATTCCAATTAATTTAAATAATGTAACCTGGCTGTATTAATCGATTCAGATATTTTTCTTTTTTTACAGTATGCTTGGGAATCTGAAATGAAGGAAATAATTTACGATGCGGTATTAATTTACATTGCAATATATAGCCCCCGTTATTGTGCTTATTTTTACATACTCAAAAATATCTATTTTAGTATTGAAAAATAAGACAATGCGTCAGAAGATGAGTAACGGAACATTTCATCGCCACAAGAATTTACGGGTAATTGGTTGGGTTTTTTTAAAAATATTTTTAAAATCCAAAAACCCAACAACAATGTTTGAATTTTTTTCATCCAGACCATTCGGATGAGCGTGATGATCGTTCTGGGGTACACAATTGCATGGCTTCCGTACAACGTTGTTGCTCTTTTGGCAAAATATCACCGTCCAATTGGGGACTCCAACCACTTTCCTTACATTTTTGTTATGTGCCATTGGTTAGCAATGAGTCATGCAGTGTACAATCCAATCATTTACATTTGGTTAAATGAATCCTTTCGTTTGTACGTACTGGGGGTATTTTGCAACAAAACCGTAAGAAGGAGAACCTTGAAAATGCAAGAATCATGGAGATTAAGTACTTATTACTGGAAGGGACTCGGCATTTCCTCGTCGATCAACAATTGTGCTATCAGGGAGGTCTTTTTCCGAATCAACTACTCATCAGTTACAGCAACAGCTACTTTTAACAGATATAAGCACTCCTGCTTCCAATGGATCAACTCGTAATACATCAATAAGTACTCCGGAGAAAGATAAAGAAACTGTGTTTGGGGAAATTAATTAGAGTAATTATCAATTAAAGAAACCTGAAAAATAATGACAGTGACGTGAAGTTAGGTTTTTTGATATCTACATTTTATATATTTGTCATTCATTAATTTTGTTACAATCTCACACTTAATTACCTTGTTCAAGCGGACAAACTAATAACTTATCTAATTACATAGCTATAATTGATGGAAATTTACAGAACTACTTTATATGGAAGTCTATCACATGTAGTTAATTAAGTAGTAATATTATAACAAGACCGCTGGTATAGTTCTAACGATAAGTTTAATAGGTTCAACCAAGAATGGTGTCGTTGTTTTTAGGGTCATGAGTTAATTTCAATAATAGAAAACTTTCCTAACGAAGAAAGAAAAAAGCTTTTTCTTTGATAAAAAATGATAAACATGTCAATTAATCATTCAATCATCGTCGTAACATATTCTTGTGTTTCGTTTTTGGTACGCGGAGAAAAACAGAAATAGTTTATTTAAAAAATACCAACTAAACTTGTTTATCTTTGGAAAATCGATTTAAAAAATTACAAAATTCTTTTGCATATACTTTGCTGTACAGAGCTGTTGATCCCATGCAGTTATGGGCTTCGCATGCAAAAATTCCAATGAGGGTGTCCGGCTCCTTTGTTTTAGCACGAATGGTTAGGGACGCACCTTCCAGAATTTGTGAGCCGTCTTTATACCATCGCAAATTCGGTGTTGGTTTTCCTTTTACCTATTCAAAGTAGGTAAATACAAGCTGGTAAAAAATTATTCTTACGTTTTATTATGTAAAGCAGTTTGTAATACCTCGCATTCCAAGGAAATTGTCCCATTATCCCAAAGGTAACCCCTTAAACCACTGAGAAATTGTGGAGGTCGAAAAACTGGTGGACCTATGTATTTTTAATGATGCGTATTTTAAATTTCATGCTATTCTATTTATGGAATGTTTGGAGCAATGCTAGTAAAAAATGGATTGAATTGCTTCTAAAATGTAGTCATACATTTTCATGGCGGACATATATTGATGAACGAAATAAAAAATCATTCGTTCATCTCACGCTTATAATTATGATCTAGCTCTTACATGTTACATGAAGTATGCAGTAGCAAGACATTTCTCCGCTAGTATTAGCAGCTTTGCACATCCATTGCCCTTCATCTTTAGGAGTAACTTGATTTATTTGTAGACAATGAAAATCCCCTTCTTGAAGCACTAGGATACGATCAGAGGTTTGTATAGGAAGCTCATTGTGAAGCCAACTCACCTTTAATTCATAGAANGGAGTAACTTGATTTATTTGTAGACAATGAAAATCCCCTTCTTGAAGCACTAGGATACGATCAGAGGTTTGTATAGGAAGCTCATTGTGAAACCAACTCACCTTTAATTCATAGAAAATACAATTTTTTTTTGGAAATTGTACATCGTTATTCTACCTATATAAATCTTTAGGCATTCAATTTTTTACTTATCTGAAGAAAATGAAAAGGAATCTGGTAAGCATTTTAGGTTACAAAATACGTAAATTTATAATTTACCTGAAGACTGAGAGAAGGGTCAACAATCTGAACAACAAATTTTGTAGAACTTCCTGCAACTACGTCAATATCAACAAGAGGTGTTTTGAACGCTGGAAGATTATCGGTCGATTTATTAAATCCCATAGATATCCTGTCGAATGTATCGTTTGATTTCGTCTTCGTCCCTGACCCGTTTATAATATTGTCTACCTGACTATTCACCATTACACAACTTTCTGAGGAATTCATTCTGTTATGAAAAATCACTAAAAGATTTTATATAAACACTAAAAAACTGAAAAACGTGATGAAAAACTCAAGGCAGTAGTAGTATTATGAAAAATCAGGAAAACTACGAGACTTCACTCTCTTCACACCCATCACATTTTTATTCCATTAGGTTTTTTACTTTTTCGAATCTTCCGTTTGAAATCTAACTAAATACTGAGTGTCTATGCTTTGGCTGTACCCAAAAACATGTAGCTAGATTAGAAAAACTGGCATTGGCACCGTTTCCGAAAAATGTCAGCAGATTCTGGCATTCAGCAGTGATATTTGTCTTGCGTAAGTATCAAGTGCACTAAAAAGCTTTTGATTCAACCGCTTTGCATTGCGTAAGCTTAGTTTTTTGCACATCTTTCAAACGTTCATTGCATCTAAATCTTAAACTAGTCCAAGGAAGAAGCAAGAAGCAAAGCAAACTGTATCCTTCATTATTGAAATCAATTTAGTATTTGTTCTTATACGTACCACTATGTCACTTGTAACACTGCAAAATTGCAATCCTCCCAACAAAGGCTATCATACGAGAGACTCCTTCTAATATTGGAATGAAAAATAGTAAATCAGGGTAATACAAGTCGCTTATGATCATTTCCAAACTCAGTTCAGTTTATAAACTGTCTTTGATATTAATATTAGGATATTGTGTGTGATGATACAAATAAAAACACATTTAACGATCTACTTTTTGTTTATTTCCCCACTGGCACCAATTAAGTAGTCATACATTGAAATAGCTGTACACTTAAGCTTAAACGCTTACATCAAAATTCATTTATTTACAAAACCAACGTACAATTATTTTTAAGTAACTAGTCACTAAACAGTACTATCAGCTAATCATTTAGCCAACGTAATTTAATTTACTCTTACATAATGCCATAGGTTTTTTGTAAGGTATGCGTCGTAAACATTGCTGCAATATTTCAATTTGCAATCAACAAAAATTTTGCATTATTATAACAATAGAATCCAAAAAAGAAGGTGTAAATTAAGTCTTCATTTCTATAGTCAACAATCAGACATTACAATAATAAATCGGAACATTTTATATCAAATTTATGCTTTCTATATTTGTTTGAAATGTTTAATCAACACCACCACCACTAGTCTATGCAAAACAGATCAAAGAAACAATCAAAACATTTTGAACATTCATACAATACAACATAAAATTTCCAACCAAGTGAAGAGCTTTTCGTAGATTGTAGTAAATCATAAGATTTCCCATACTAGTACTATGCCGACATGAGTGAGGGCCTATATATCTTCTACAAAAACATTAGAGGAAGCGGCACGTGAGGTTTAGGATGATGAGGGTGAACCTTGAAATATTAGCACTTGAATTT
>JAANSO010003810.1:0-10871 GCA_036507315.1 Lepidocyrtus fimetarius | reverse complement strand
TGACGCCCCTTCATTGTACAAAGATTGCAGTGGGCGGATCCCTCCATCACTAACCAGTAGAGGTAATACGATGATGGTTCATATCCAGTTTCAGGACTATTATGGGCATGGCTTTCGTGCAGTGTATGATATGGCATCCTCAGGTATACAATATTTGAAGGTCTCTATAAACTAAAGCACGAAAAATAATCATATTTGAGTGAGTTACTTTATCTTTCTTAGCGTGTGGCGGCGTGCTAACTTCCGCAAATGGATCAATATCAAGTCCAAATTACCCCAATGGCTACCCTGCAAATGCAGAATGTATATGGACCATCAAAGCCTCCGTAGGAAATCGTGTACAACTATCATTCCGACAGTTTAATGTAGAATCCAGCGAGTTTTGCAATTCCGATTTTGTAGAAATTCACGAGGGAAAGTCGTCGGGACCTTTGTTGGGCCATTATTGTGGAAGCGAGATTCCAAGTAATATCACTGCGGCTGAGCAGATTTGGATCTTATTCAGAACAGATGCAGAAGGACAAGCTCCATGGATTTCTGGCAGATTTTACTCTGCTGCATGGAGCAGAGTTAAGTGGATCTTCTGGGTCGATTGCGTCGCCAATGTATGGAATTGTGAGCAGCTACAGTGGAACAGGCACTTTCTATTGGCGTGTGACTGTTAATGAATCATACTCTATAGAATTCACTTTCGCTCACTACCAATTTGATACTTATGATGAACTTGATAATTGCGATTATTATGACACCATCACGGTATGGAAATGACTCCTATATAGTAGACCTTCTTTTAAATTGGGATAATTATGAGACAATTTTATGTTTGCTCAGATTTATGATGGGTTTGATGAAAATTCACCTGTTTTGCAAACGATATGCAGAATAGATAAACCTGATCCAGTTATAACCACAGGAAATGTTGCTTACATAATTTACAAGAGGACGACTTGGTCCAATTCGTTCTTACTTCAGTGGCAACAGGTGCAGGGCTCCATGGGTGGTGCAAGCATTTATCAGAGAAATGTGACGGGTAAATTAAAAACGAGTGATGAAATAAGACTAATGAGCCTTTAAATGAAAACAATAATAACTAAAATTATTCACTTAAAAGGATGCGGAGGAAACTTTTCCATAGCGGAAAACAATGTCACGACCTTACTTAGTCCGGGTTTTCCATACGGAGCCATTGCTAATCTTAACTGTGATTGGTCGTTTGATTCTCCGCCTAACACAAGAATAATGCTGAAGGTGGAGGCTATGGGCTTGGAAGGTTATCAAGATTGTATTTATGACAGAGTTGAATTATTTGACGGTACGCTGTTTTTCTGACAGATTGATTTTTTTCTGATGGGTATCTGCTTAATATTTTTATTTAAAAATTATTAACTAGGAGCTCGTGGCCTTCCAAACTACAACTTAAACAAGACATTATGCTACGCTTATGAAGTAAACAAAACATATTTGTCTTCTGGTCGATTCTTGCGTGTTGTTTTTAAAACAGACTCAACTGCATGGCGATACAGACAAGGATTTAACTTTAGCTTGTCAACAGGTATTCGTAACGCAGTGTATTTTGTACTGATACTTACAACTTAAACAAGACATTATGCTACGCTTATGAAGTAAACAAAACATATTTGTCTTCTGGTCGATTCCTGCGTGTTGTTTTTAAAACAGACTCAACTGCATGGCGATACAGACAAGGATTTAACTTTAGCTTGTCAACAGGTATTCGTAACGCAGTGTATTTTGTACTGATACAGGCATAGGTTCCCAATGAAATTAATTGATTATGGTATTAAAAAACCAGTATGTGGCGGCTACGTTCGAGGCTCAAGGGGTGCGATTTCAAGTCCCAACTATCCAAACAATTACATCGCTTCCAACTGCATTTGGAAAGTTGTTGTACGGCCCGGCAGAACGATTCGTGTAACGTTTAATCCTAGCTTTGAGATCTACACCGGAGGTGGTGGCCAGTGCATCACAGACCAGTTGATTGTAAGTTACTTTTTCAAACATTTCACGTTAAACTTTCTTAATATCAAGTCTTTGCAATTATTAAATCATTAAGTTACGCAATGGTGGAAACGAAGAATCACCGTTTCTCGGAAGCGGGCGGTATTGTGGAACTACTGCACCCCCAACATTAGAAACGAGTGGGAATCATTTATTCGTCCATTTCTCTGCTTGGACGCATGCCACAAAAGGATTTGCATTAACATATGAAGAAGTTAGTTTTGGCTGTGGGGGAAATGTTCAGCTCACTGATAACGCACCCAGTACAAACATACAGTCACCAAACTTTCCAAACATTCCTCCGCCATTTACAGAATGTGAATGGATTTTTACAGTTCCACAAGGAGAAGCTGTCCAGGTCAACTTTTTAGCAAGTTTTGACTTAAACTATTCACCTGGGTAAAAACCTACTTTAGCTTTGATGGTAGAAATAGTAATTTAGTTAGATTATTTCAAAAATGGTATTTATATTTAGTTGTCAGAATGCTGGTGTAGAGGTTAGAGATGGTGGTACTGCTATAGCCTCAGAGCTTGGAATATTTTGTCGGGATATGCCCGGAACCCTCAAGTCAACCGGGAATGTTCTCTACTTGAGATATTACACAAATGTGTTAGAACCAAGAACAGGATTCAAAGCAGAAGTTAAAATTGGTTAGAAATTGGCCTTATCCGATAATGTTTGGTTTAATGAAAGGATGTAATGTTATAATTTCATTGAATTTATTTTCTTAAATTAGCTACTTGTGGAGGCGTTCATTCTGGCCGATTTGGAACAATCAGTTCTCCCGGATTTCCATCAACGTACGAGGTTAATCTGGACTGTCTTTGGACAATTAGATCACCTAGAGGGACTTACATTGTTTTAGAGTTTACAAACTTTAATTTGGGAGAAAGTGGAGGAAATTGCACGAAAGACAAGATTAATATTACAGAGCAGAGTTCTGCAGGTACTTGATTTTGGTATTCATAAATAAAATCCTTTGATTTGATATTGATACATTGTAAGAGTTAAGAAATATTTGATTTAGACATGATTGAACCAAGAAACTGGACTTTTTGCGGAAATAATGACGGAGTACTTCCAAATTGGATACAATCAGGAACCAATGAAATACAAATCAGGTTTACTAGCGATGGAGAAAGAGAACGGCAGCAAAATGGGATGGGGTTCAAGCTTCGTTATAGAGCTAGAACTCAATGTAATGATTTAATTAGGATGACAATATATCTAGTATTAACTCTACAAGTAAAGCCATTTATTATATTATTATACAACGATCTTGTTTCGGTCATTTAGATTGTGGGCAAAGCCTTAGAACACCAACTGGATTTATAACTTCTCCTAATTATCCTCGTCCTTACCCAGAGTATGTGTACTGTGTTTGGAGGATTTATGCCCCAGCAGGAAGAAGAATCCGTATAGAATTTACGGATTTTGATTTAGAAGAAAAGCTCTCCTTGTCAAGCGGATTTGGATGTCATGCGGATCAACTTTGGGTATATAGTAAACATAAAATTTATGGACAATTTAGCAACCAATTTAAGTATCAAACATCATATTTGTAGATTTACCAAGGTGTACTCAGAGCTGTAAAAGGTGCTTTATACAACACAACCCTATGTGGATCAACTCTGCCTGCTCCAGTGGAAACGACCTCTAATGAGGCCACAATTTATTTCAGAACGGATGGTTCTATAGCCCATCGGGGTTTTAAACTACGATACACTACAGACCTTCCTATCATTTGTGGAGGGACCTTGGAAGGCCCTGAAGGAACTATTGCTTCTCCCAATTCCACCACCAACACGCCAAATACCACTACAAACGTATTTTGTGAGTGGAAAACAGAAAATATTCAACAACAGAGTATTGGATGGTCATTCTTTAGGCCTGTTGTGAATGGGACAACAATCGTAACGCTTAATAGTCTTCGCCTTCCAAGTTGGGGAACACGGGATCCACTTTGTTCGCTGGGCTTCTTGAGGGTGTCTCCTAGTAAGCTAATTTATTATTATACCACTTTTGTACAAATTAATTCAAAAACTTTATCAACACCTATTCGAACTATACCTATTTAATTATTTTTATAGCAAGTACGTACATCCGTTATAAGTGGAGGAAATTGTGTGGGACGTTTACAAACGAAAAAATTTACTTGCCTGGAAACTCTCTTCATGTTGAATATGTTGTAAGTTAATTTATAAAAAAATTTAAAGTGAAAACTTGAAAATATTATTAATATGCGACACTATTACTTAGACGGATGACGCAAATTCAACTTTCAACATGTCTTATCGTACTGTTCCCTGCGGTGGGAGCGTTCATGGTCCTGAGGCAAACATTTCAAGTTTGAATTATCCTTCGGCATATCCCATTAACACTGAATGTATTTGGACAGTTAATTTTGCATCTAGTTCTCAAGTCAAAATACATTTTCTTGACTTGGATTTGGACGATCATCAAGGATCTGAAGGCTGTGATAAAGATTACGTGATAATTAGAAACGGTCAATACCCCTCTTCACCACAAATTGGAAAGTTCTGTGGAACATACATTCCAAATGACATCATTTCAATGTCCAATGAGCTTTGGATAGAGTTCCACTCAGATGGAAACGCGGATGGAAGCAGAAAAGGATTCCAGCTTAGCTTGGAAACAGTTACAAAAGGATGTGGTGGGGTCATTCATAAAAAATTTGGACAATTAGCGTCACCAAAGGTGGATTTGACAAGTAACCGTTATCCACATAACACGGAATGTGAATGGATAATTGAATCCATTCCAGGATATATGATCAACCTAGCATTTTTCGACAGATTTGAATTAGAAAACTCGACAAACTGTACAAATGACTTTGTTCAAGTATTTTCTAAATTGGATGATTTTAACTGGGCATCGTTAGGGAAATTCTGTGGAAGGCAGATTCCTTCTCCTATTAACACAACTAGTAGCACAGTCAAAATTTTGTTTAAATCAAATGCTAATTTGAATGGGGATGGGTTCAAAATGTACTGGTATTCTCCTTGCGGTGGACTTTTCACCGAAAGTGAAGGAATCATTCGGTCGGCACATTATGACTCAATGAATCATAGTCAACATATTAATCCAGGCAGGTTCTGGGGGTATTTTGGATGGGAGTCGATCTTTAATATTTATACTTGCAATTATTTAGTACAAGGAGATCCTAATGATTATATAATGATTAAGTTCTTGGAGCCGTTTGAAATAAGAGGTGAAAATCATTTCAAAATATGAATTGATATGCTTAACATAATGAAATAAGTAAACTAAGCAGGTTTTTACAAAATATAATTTAGTACCTGAGCAATACGCAGTGAGGGAAAGTGATCTGAATGTGGCTTGTCCTCGTGTGAACCTTACTGCTTGGGAAGGAAACTTTACAAACGTTCCAAGAAATTTTTATGAATACAAATTTAATCCAGTTTTGTGGCCGGACTGCTCCAAGCGCCTTTGTTGTTAGAGGGTCTGCCGTTCTCTCTTATAATTATCTACCGGCTTACGAAAACTTTGGCTTTAAGGCACAATATAATAGATACGGTAAGTAGTATTTTTCGAGAATAAATATGCAGCAAGAAATTCATTTGCAGACATCATCAAATAATGGCTATCATTGTAGATTGTGGGGGAGAAGTCGCATCCCCTAGAAGGATTCAATCTCCAGGAAATCCATTTTCATACACAGGAAATATGAATTGTACTTGGGTAGTAAGAGGTCCACCAAATAAAGTTATCCGTTTCCAGTAAGCACGCTTTCATACTGAATCGTAATTTTTTAATTATAAAATACATGCCTAATATTATTATTGTTGTTGCTAGATTCTTATTCCTAGATATTGAACAAGGCGGAACTTGTGGTTGGGATGCGGTCCAGATATACGATGGTCCGATAATAGACGAATCCAAGTTGCTTGGAACTTACTGTGGAAATTTAACTGAAGAGCTTCCAAAGATCAACTCCAAATCAAATAGTATGACAGTTTACTTCAGGTCGGATGGAAGTGTTCATTACAGAGGCTTTGAAGGTGGAGTGGATTTTACCGTGGGAGAACCGCAAGGATGCGGAGGAATGAGAAATCTCAGCTTGGGCCATGTCACATTGTCAAGTATTGATACCGATGGGGATGGAAAATATGATGAAAATTTGGATTGTNGAATGAGAAATCTCAGCTTGGGCCATGTCACATTGTCAAGTATTGATACCGATGGGGATGGAAAATATGATGAAAATTTGGATTGTCAATGGCTCCTGGTTGCACCCGAGTTTAAATCCATCGAACTGACCTTTGCTTCATTTAATTTAGAAGATTCTAGAGGAATCGAAAAATTTTCTCCTGATCCTTGTCCTTGGGATTTCTTGGAGGTAAACTAACGCAGCTTTTGTTTTATTTATTTTGTAATTGTAGTAGTTTGGTTGAGTTATTATTACTGATACTATTATGCATGCAGGTACGAGATGGGCCTGGTCCTCACTCTCAGCTTCTGGCTAAATTATGCGGCCAATCCGTTCCATCTGCAGTCATTTCTTCGCAAAATTTTATGTGGATTAGATTTGCCACAGACGGCTCAAATAACTTTCCAGGATTTACATTCACTGCAAGCGATCGTCCATGTAAGCAATTCTGTCAACAAATTCATTTTCTTATAAAAAAGGTGCATATCTGAGGGTAACAATAACTCAATTTTTAAATAATTTTAAGCTCCTTGTGGTCAACTTGTATTTAATGCTTCGGAGTCAATGCAGTACTTACAATCTCCTGGCTATCCCTCCAACTACCAGAACAATGTTCGTTGTCGTTGGCGTATCGATGCTCCAAGATATTACCAAGAAGTGGACATAACCTTTGTAGATATTGATATTGAACCAGTGCGTATCGATGCTCCACGATATTACCAAGAAGTGGACATAACCTTTGTAGATATTGATATTGAACCAGCAGTTGATTGTGGAAAGGACAGACTTGAAGTTAAAGATGTTGCAGCAACATCAGTAAGTGCCTAATTTTCAAGCATAATTTTGAATGTTGTAGGTTTGAATTAGTGCATCAGCGTTAAAACTTTTCCTTTACGTACGCTGCTTATATTTTATTTGTTAGTATTCTACTCCAGAAGGAATTGGTGGACCCGCCTTATTCGTTGGAAGTGTCGTACTTGACTGGAGATTCCGGCATTTGAATATGACGATGGTAAAATTTTACTTGAAATGGTTTCAAAACTATATTTGTGAAGACCAAAAATGACTTTTGTCTTTCCCATTGTCTGCAGGACACAATTATGCAAAACTACAAATATTGTGGAAGTCAAACCCCACCAGACTTTTATACAGTGGCAAGATCAGCCGAAATATTTTTCAGTACTGATGCTAGCACGTCACGGAAGGGATTTAAATTAGGCTACAAGATTGCTGGTAGTTTTAACTGGCAAGCAAGAGCTCAATAATCAATTGGTTTCAGATGCTACAAAACATTTAATTGCTTGATTCTAGGTTGCAACAGAACTTATGAAAATTTACAAGGAAGGGTATTTAGCCCTGAATGGCCAACCCACACACCAATCTACTCAAATTGCTTATCGTCTATTCGTGCTCCAAATGGATCCCATATTTCTTTGTATTTCAATTTCTTTTCTTTGCCACAACAAGCAGAGTCCAGTTCTGCAGGATGTTCCGAAGCTGCCGTTCAGGTGCATATTTCTAAATACATGAAAATATAAAGATCAATCCAGATAATTAATTGTTGCAAAATACAATCTAACCATGATTCTGCCAAATGTCCAGGTTCGAGATGGTGGTCCTTCTGGAACTCTCTTAGCTCAGTATTGTGGCACATCCATTCCCGACCCGGTATTTTCAATGACCAATTTCTTGTACATAAAATTCTTCTCAAGAAGTCATCCAGTAAGAGGCTATGACATAACTTACACTACTACAGACATGGGTAAGAAATGACTGCAGATAAGTAGATTGCGTATTATATGGTGCAAGTATTAATATGACACGGTGCCAAATGATTGAAACAGGAAGAGGATGCGGTGGAAATATATTCCACACAGGAGGCATGTCTAACTAGCCCAATGTACCCAGGAAATTATTCTAAAAATTCGGATTGTGTTTGGAGAGTGCGCGTTCCTGGTGGTTTAAGGATTCAAATACAGTTTACAAGTAAGCACGTAGCTTAAGAATAAAGGGATTCTGAATTGTGAACATGACGTAATTTTTGGATTTAAAATTGCTAGATTTCATGTTCAGTGGAAATTGTCAAACTGACTTCTTAGAGATCTCATCATTGGACTCACACGATCCTTCTGCAACGCCAGTTTTATTTACCAGATTTTGCCCCGGGGTATAATAGAGAGTTTTAATTAATTTTTAGAAACTTAATTATTTAAAAGCAATTCAATATTGTCAATATTTTACGCAGGATGTACCTGGAATTTATTCTGGAACAACTGACACTGCAGTTCTCCGTTATAAGACTAGTACTAACAACACAGGAGCGGGTTGGAGAGCAACATTCAAAGGAGTGTACCCGTCTGATATTCCAGTGGAGTCTATGCCTCGCATTCAATGATGGAATTAATGTAAATGTTGAAGGAAATTTGAGATAAAATATTCCATATTATCCCTAATTTAGTTTTAGTGGATGTGGCTTTCATATATAATAGATGCGATTTGATTTGCGAATAGGAGCTAGTACGGTATTGTAATTTTGAGTTTTATTTTCAGGAGATTTGTATTTTATTGTATTATATATGAGTTCAATTAAAATTATTAGAGTAATGAATTCATATTAAAAACGTGCTTAAGCGTGGTGTAATATCCCAATATCGCTTGTTGAGGTTACTATCACAGGTTTATCATTTTAAAATCTTAAACATTAAAATAGTCTTCAACTTTAACAGTTCTACCTCCTCCAAAGAAATCCAAAACTATTATGTGCTCTATATCCATTTTAGCAAAGAACCATCCATGGTCTAAATAAGAAACAATAAAAAATCATTGAAAATTGTTCACCAATAGCAGTTTAAAAATTGTTTAACTAACCTTTTGGCCAATCTTGCATATCAGGATGTTTACTATACAGCGCATTCCGTGCAAATTCTAATTCGTCAGGATCAGTGACCTGATGACATGCAAAGGAAAAAATAATCTTCTTATACTCATGTAAGGATTTTTTCTTTCGTATTGTAAAATGATTTTTTGAATTGATCTGTTTACATGACGAATTCTTCCTGACAAGATTACATGAGCACACCGAGGATCCTCTGGATCATACTGCTGTTCCCTGCAGTATTCCCCTTGCGCCAACGACATAGTTAAAGATGCTCTTGGATCGCTTTCCACATCCTTCGCTGACATATCCAAGGGGGTTAGGTACATATAAGGCACTCCACTACTATCATCGCTTGGACCATCACTCATTGAAAACACATTTGCGAAAGGATAGCCTTGTCCTGCAGTATTCCCCTTGCGCCAACGACATAGTTAAAGATGCTCTTGGATCGGTTTCCACATCCTTCGCTGACATATCCAAGGGGGTTAGGTACATATAAGGCACTCCACTACTATCATCGCTTGGACCATCACTCATTGAAAACACATTTGCGAAAGGATAGCCTTGCACGGGAGAAAGAGTTGAAATGGTTGCGACGGAAGTCCAGTCTGTAAGAAATGAAAACGATTTACCCGATAAAAATAAAATGAGATAAAAAGTGATTTCAGAAATCACTTTAAAATTTTATTTTCTGTTGACCTACTTGAATTACGAACAATATAACGAGCCATCTTGGCCACTTGCTCATGAGGTGGAGGATCTTTATCATCGTTTAAATGGTTTCGATTATTATTATGAGATGTTTGTAGAATGCGACTCTGTCCTGGAGGGTTTCTCATTGGAAGAGCTTTTTTAGGTTTTGGAGATGGCTTTCTCTTATTGTTCAACCCATCTATACTTCTACTATCGTTCATATCATCATATTCGTATTCAATTTCATCCTCATTTATTATATCAGAAGGAGATGTTCGACTGTCCGCATTTTGCTGTCCTTGCACATTCCTATCTCCATCTTCCCTCCGGATATTGCGGTTTCTACCATCATCGATGAAATCGTTTTCTCCAGGCTCGCTTGGCTGTTGTTGGCTTCCATCTATAAATGATTCAATGCTACTCTTCGTCCGTCCGGTTTGCTTTTGTTGAAGATTTTTCTTATTTCCAGTTTCGGTTGGCGGAGGTGATGCAATTTCTTCTACTTCGTCTACGTAATAATGATCGTCGTTGTCTCCTCCAATGCGTCTTGTGAAGACCACTTCCTGTCTATTATCACCAGCAGAGTCAACAAATCTGTTATTTTTCATATTTCGCATGCTTTGAAGCTGCAGCCGTTGCCGCTGCTGCTGCTTTTGCTGAAATCCAACTTTACCGTGGTTCCTCACACGAACTTGCATTTGGTCGTTGTTTCTGTGTCTTTGTTCCATTTCTACTCTACCGGTGACACTCTGCCGAGCTGGGGACGATGACGATGATACAACCGCATTTGCAACAACTCTTTTTGGTAATGGTGGTGGGAGCATAACTATATCTTGTCTTCTGTTGCTAACCATTTGTGGTTTTACTTGGGGAAAATTTCTGTTTGAGTTGGGATACGAAGAAGAACGTTCATCTCCATGAACCCGGAACCATTCTGACCGCGGGGGAATGTCTTCCATTGAAGATGAGGACATGAAATCGTTCCTTCCTTCCCCCGGCAACCCTTCATTTTCTCTGTACACTACTGTCTGAACTTTGTTCTTATTTGCTGGGGTTGCCGCTGCACACACAAACAATGCCAACAGCAACAA
>JAANSO010003809.1:0-10873 GCA_036507315.1 Lepidocyrtus fimetarius | reverse complement strand
GGAGACGGACAGACGGACGGACGGACAGACAGACAGACAATCAAACCCTTTTCATAACTAGATTTTCAATCTAGTAATAATGAAACGAATTGAGTTAAGAAGAGAGTACATTCCCGTAACTGCTTTGTCTCTTTGACCAAATCCTATTTACTTATCCTAAGAATGACAGTATGTTTCCATACGATTATAAGCGGCAAATCACACTACATTTATGTTCCTCTCCAAGTTTCAATGCAAATTGTTTAGAGACCTAAATACCTAATTAGATACCTTAGGGGTTTTGGAGGAACAATAGCTTGAAAAGGAGAAAGCAAAGTTTTTATCCAATTAATGCAGCTTAAAACAGCAGTTTTTAATGCAATTTTTACTAATACGTACATTTTACATTTTTAATTGTATTGGTTACCATGGTTACCTCTTTAGCTATTTAATTGAAAATAAATGTAACTTATTACCTACTTACAAAGTATACAAATAAGCTTGTTTAATATCTATTTTAAAGAAACTGCGTTCTATTTTCTGTATTTTCACTCAACTAGAAATTCTCTGTTATGCCCTTGCTCCCTGTTTAATTCCAAAGTTTTTCCTTTTTTCACAAACATGCCACTTCCGCCTTGTAAGAGTAAATAACAACCTTTCACTTAAAGTTTTGGTTTCATGAAAACCCACTCCCTTTTTCCAGTACTCTCTTTTATATTATGCAAAATGCCTGTCAAATCTCCGTTGAAATGCAATTGGCAAGGTCAAAAAGGAGTGAAAGGAGAGGGTAATAAAATCAAGCACTTGTCATTCATACACTCCTTCATTTCACTAGGAAACCTACGTCCTGTGTTTTTCTTTAGGAAAGCCTTTTGAGTTTCCTTTATCTGCTAATTCTGGGTTAGTGAGTGACAGCTTCGAAAACGAATACATTTTTATCGGACAAGTTATAAAAAATACGAATTCAACTACCTTTTCTTAAAATCAGTTTATTCGAGCTTTTCTAAACTGAAGTTATTATGCAATAGTCAAAATATAAATTCAACTTTGTCTTTGGCTATAAATTAAAATAATTTTATAACTCCGGCCCATGCACTAATACACATTTTATCAAAGCTTAGCATTTTCCTTATCATACTTAGAGTATGGCTCTATTATCATTAAAGTTGTGCTTGGTTGGCGCCTTGCAATTTTGATTAGTTTGGTCACAAAACAATTGAACGTTTTTTTAACTGCGGATAACTCATGATGGATGAAGTGAGTCGGTTTTTCAAACGATGAGGAAGAACTCGCTGGGATAAAATCCGTTTCCGATTTGTCCGTTTCTACTCCTACCGCCGTAAGAGTAAGCGCTCTAGTACGATTCATCACATCGAGAGGATCTGCAGAAAGAATAAAAAAATCTGCTTAGAAAAAATACCGTCAATGTTTATGCCAAAAGTTACGCAATGGCAAAAGTGCAAATAAAAATACATTTTATGATGTGATGTACGACTGATCTTTTCACAAATTGCAAAAACTAAAAAATTAGGATTAAAACCGCCGTTGAATCTGCTCAGGTTTTGACATAAGTAGAAACCATCTTAATAATCAGCTCAATTTCAAAAGCAATGAAAGACAGCAAGCCGGCTCAGATACTTGCTCAAAGCTTGTAAAAACTCAAAATTATACCTAATTTTACCATTTTCCCTTTAATACTTATAATTTAGTATTCTATGAATGCTGCTTAAGTTTTTGTAATTATTTCCACAACCGTTTGCAAATTTATTTGCATATTGCATGTCTTTAATTTACAACCTTTTGAATTATACGTTGTTTCGTTTCTCATATGCTCGTATTTAAAATTTTTAAAGGTCATTTGTAACGGCGTAATCGTTGGTCCAATAGTGCTGAAAAACTATGGAGGTAAGTCCACCGCTGGGTTCTATAATCCTGCCAAATTTAAAAAACACCAAGTTTTCTGTTAAGGCCATTAGGTTTATTATCTGTTGGCAAGAGCAAGAGTTCTAATTATATGAAATCTCATGTACGCTTTTTAACAAAACGAGAAAATGTGAAACAGCCTCAAATGCTTGAAAAAACTAGATATGTTTATGAAATTGAAAAAGAGTAACATAATCACCCAGAAAAAAACCATCATCGAAAGCTTCATTTCATTTTGAGCGTGCCTCGTTACTTAACCTATGCCAAAATCTGCTTTCTCGGCATTGTGCCGTACTCGGTCAATAATGAACTTACCATGAAATGAGGGAAATAGTTTGCAAATGGAAAGGAGGAATGATAGGAGCTTTTTTAGTTCGCTTGAATTTTGGTAACATTTCAACATTTTTGACAAAATTGTATTCATTTTATTATAAACCAATCCTCATTTGAAATTAACCAATCATGTACGGTTGATTTAATAATTTTCCTATTTAAGCTGCTGACCGCATTGCAAAAAAAATCGCATAATTCATTCAAGAGCAAAACAACTGAATATTTATTTTCGTTTGTCATAGTTTAAAAAAGCCTGGATTTGGATCTGGAGAGATTAACGGAATGTAGCAAAACGTAATAAATATATAAAAATTGAATTACAAAAAGTTCAGTGATCCAAAAATTAGAGCAGATTGCAGATTACTTTGTAGTATCTACTGGGCAGACAAATATGCAAAAATCGTTGTTTTGACTTTTAAAAGGATTCTGTAGCTTCAAATTCAAACAATATTTCATTTTTAAAAGAATTACAGCACAGAAGATAGGACAAGACAGGATGAGAAATATCACTGGAGAATAGTAAAAATGGTAATAAGCTCAGAGTTTTCCACTTTTTCCGTGCTGATCCGTTTTCAATATTTTTGCATGTTCTTTCATGCATATAAAAATGAATTTTACTTTCTCTGACTGGACAACAAAATAGCGAAAAATGGAACACAGGTTGAAAATTATGCGGAATATGATGGGACGTGAGGAAAGGATAGCCAAAATTATTTATAATTTGATAAATAAACACAAAAAACAACTTTTTTTGATACATTTCCTTTCTCTTGAATTTTCATTTTATGTAAACTACGCAGAGAGCAAGAAAATGAAAAATGTACAGATTTTTTCTCAGATTAGTTCCTTCAGTTCATCTGAAGTAACCACAAAAACGTTTTTCATTTAAAACCTTTAGAATTGAAATATTATATCTCGAATGCATGAGATTTACCACGTTTCAATTTATAGCCTTATCGTGATTTACCCGCTTTTTTGTCATTGTTACTTTTTACAAATAGAATTTGCTCTTCAATTGATATTCATTCTTTAGAAAAACCTAGATTTGAATTTATTGTACTCGACACACAGGAAATTTACAAAGCAAGACTGATTTTGCTACAAGATAGAAAGCGTCCCTGGAGTTTCCTGTTTTGGAGAAATATTCCACAAAAGCAAAAGGCCATTGTTGTGATGATCACTGACAGTAAATATTGCCAAAAAAAAATGGTTGAAAAAATGTTGACAAAATGTTTACAAAATTAAGTTATCTGTCGCTATTTATATTATATAATTATTTATTTACAATAACATATAGATTACTGGTGAGAAGGACTTCGGACTAATATTCTTACTATAACATGTAACCCGAAAACAGTTTAATTTTGTTTAATTTTGAAGTTTCTTTCCCAACACACCCTCCTCATTGTTTTCTATAACAAAACACACAAGTGCTACGTGACACTGTTTAACTTATAGAAAGTTTATTTATCACATCTCAATGTCATTGGCAGGATTTTTGGATTGTTCATTACAAGCTCCCCAACTTCCATTCACTTTCTTTCCAAACACGAAAAATCCAAGGTGCATGTGTGCACCCTCATTAGTAAACTGTTCAACTAGGAAAAGCTGCAGTTTTTGGATAAAATTTTGAACAAAAAACTTAAGCGCATTTCTCAAGCTTGTTAACTTTAACAAGAACATGCAAATTGGAAACGCAGTGACAAGTAACTGAATGTTTTTAAACATTTCCAGTCTAGTTTTGTCGCGTGCCGTAAAGTTTAGAAAAACTGAGCATAGTTCCTTTTACATAGTGTGCTACAGAAAAGATTAAACAAAGAGTAGCTCTCAGTTGACAATTTTGTTCAGAGGATAAAATCTCAAAAAAGAAACTTACAGAAAAAAGCTGTAAGTATTATTCTTGTCCAAAATCTACATTGCCCAGCTAACAGAGCATATTAAAAAATATCTCTTTTATCTCCACAATGCGTAAAATGCGTGTGCCTTAGAAAAATGCTTGCAAATCCTGCCCTGCTTCCAAAAAAATATTTTCCCTGAATATAACAAAAGAAGGTTCTTCTATTCAGAAACTGCTGGACTTTCATAATGCCACTCTTTTCTTTAGATTTTAGGTAGATCCGGTCTTGTCGTCCTTGTTTCCTCCATTTCACTTTTCAGAATAAAACTTTTTATGTTCGATTCGCTGCATTGACCAGCCAGGCAACTCAACCGAGAATATTAATATTGCTATTGTGGCATGCTACGACTTTTCTTTCAATTCTTTCATACTAATTCTAGTAATAACCAATACAACTACGCACAAAATATTTTTTAAACTGTGCGTCTGGCTAAATATGCGTAAAATTTGATGTCGAGTTCATTTATCAAAATATTTTCTAGATAAGTCATAAATGCTCCATCCAATCTTCTTATTTTTCGGCTTTAATTCTTTTTTGCAATAGCAAAACTGGCTAAAGTTACAATTTATGATGGTGAATTTCCTATTTACGAATGACAGAGAGGACAATGAAACTTTTATGACCTTTCGCCCTCATTACTGAAAAATTTGAAAGGAAGGGTAAATGTCTAGTCATCATTTCGTATTCACTAAAAATGATTTGCATTAAAATGTTATCAAAATAAATAGACGTTTTTTGCATGTCTTATTGTACAGTCTAATTTTGCCGTCCAAAAGCGTATTTATTGTAAGAACTAGTAGCACTATATTAATATTATAGCCCATTGCAGTTACATTTAAATAATGAAAGAATTTATTAATTTAATAATAAAAACATTCAAATTAATATTTTGTCTAGATTTACACTGCATATAATTAAATTATGTTTTTCTTAGGGAATGAGATACAGAGTTTACAAAAAAAGAATTTATTTTGATGGACAATTATAAATTGAAGGGTAATGCTGTAACAGTATCCCAAAGGTAATCATCAATATTTTGAATATTTTTTAATTTTTATTATGTCATGCGGCGCTAAACCCGTTCTTAATTTGAATATGAATGGGAAAGATGGCATACGAGTTGCTTAATGAATTTTTTGGCAACAAATAATCCGTATTTATTCATCTTCCCAACTGCAGACTCGTGATTATTTTTCCAAACCTTATTTAGTATCAGTGTAAAGTAAAAATGAATTGACCGGATTACATTAAATGTTCATTTATTCATTGAATCACACCGCATTTCGAACACGAATCAAACACGATTTTGTCTGGATTAACTAGCTCTAACTTGTAAGCTCTATTGTAAACTGCTCGTACATGTACTTAAAGAAATTGCAGGTACACAAGTTCCTTTTTTATGTGAATAGTAAAAATAGTGAAAAAGATTTGTCTGGCAATTGTTAATTTGTCTTTCAATATTGACGTTAATTGACAGGTCGTATAAAATCCAAAAGAGAAGTGAGAGACGTGAATTAGAAAAAAACATTTGCGGTGACTTTACAAAAGGTGGCGTGAGTTTGTCTAGGTTCTCTCAGTTCTGTTAAATTTCCTTTAGCATCTGCAACAGTTACTAAATTACATCATCGCCCTAAATAAAGAACTAAAGAAGTCAAAAAGTCAATGTTTTATGCATAGCTAAAGGTGTTAACATCTTTTGTTGGCAAGTGTTCCTCCGAATTTTTTTCTTATATTACCGTTTTACATCATAGCAGAATAGAGCTTAAAAAATATCACTTTTATTGTCGATCACCCCTCAACGTCGTTTCTAGTTTATACCAAGAAAAAATTCTGCGAATACATTGTTAAAAAGCATCCGTTAAACAAATTATTAAAATGAATTCAACCTGGACATTAATACAATCTGTTGAATGTACATTTCGTTTTTACAAAAATATTATAAAAGGGCCACTATATTTTGCAGTTTTGGGCTAGCTTTTGGAACCGTTAATTATTAAAATCAAACTAAATAAACTTTGCTCCTCATTACTTTCATGAGCTTTGACAAGATGAATTGTCCATTCGTCGTTTTGCTATCTTTTTTCCTATTTTCCTAATGTTTGCGTTATGTAGTAAAGGTCGTAATGACAGTCATTATGGACTTGATCCGGTCACAGCGGGGTCACCTTTTAGTCTTTCACAGCGCCGTTTTTGTGTGATGCTCCCTTTGCGAAGAAAAAAGATATGGAAAGGTCGGCTATTCAG
Organism: Lepidocyrtus fimetarius; assembly: GCA_036507315.1. Classification (NCBI taxonomy): domain Eukaryota; kingdom Metazoa; phylum Arthropoda; class Collembola; order Entomobryomorpha; family Entomobryidae; genus Lepidocyrtus; species Lepidocyrtus fimetarius. The sequence continues at coordinate 4,496 of JAANSO010003809.1, read as the reverse complement.
AGCATTTCATGTATTAAAAATACATGATACAAAGCCAAAAATGATTTTTCTTTTTTGAATAAACAATTGTTGCTGACATTTGCGTCATATTATCAGAATGAGCAGGGGCATAATTAACCTATTTTAATTAAGCGTGCACTTGCATTTAAAATTTGTTATGGACATTTATGTACAACTTTAGAGCTTATTCAAAATGACTAATTCCTTACAAGTTTGCTTTTATCTGAGGGTTTGTGCAGAATTTGGTTTCTGCCTTCTTTATAATACGCGGAGTAGATTGGACCGTTGGGGAAGCCAATTTCTTCAAACACGCCGCAATTGTACTTTGCCCATTCCCTGAAGTAGCTCGATCTGGATAAAAATAAAATTCCTTAATAAAATTTCAAGCAATGTAAAATATTTAAACATTTGACTTTGAAACCGTTTGATTTATTTTTATTAACATTTTTAGTATCAAATTTACAGATCCATGGTTTTATATTTATGTTTTCAAATGCATCAATCATATTTTAATCGAAAGAAATACGTTTTCTGATGGAGCAGTTCCTAATTTAAACATACAAAGACATCGATGTAATATTATAGACAAGGAATTATACAGACGCTTGATACTAATTTCCGGTTTCTAATCCAAATTCATCAACCCTTTGACAAGGAAATTATATGTTTTCAATTTAATAAAATGAAAACCCGAAGAGAGCTTGTTATACAGAGAAATTACGAAATAGACTTCAATGCAAAATTAACGGCTGGTGTGGGTGGTTTGATTTCGTTTACAATTCGTTACAATGATCGGAGTTCTAGATAAGTACTTTTCAGGTAACTCAAAGCTTACTAGAAAAAGGAAAATTCTTAGCTGACTAACATTGTAAACTGAACTGTAAAAAAGCAAATTATTATTATTTTATCATCATATCATTATATCAAAATAGTTTTATTGAAGTTAAAAAATGATTTGACTAGATATTTCCCACGAAAATAAAAATATTATAAAATTCAATGTGTGCTAACTGCGTTCTTTGTATATTGGAGTTCGTCGCTTGCTCCGGGAAAAAGAGCAACTCATTCTGACTCAGTATGGGAAAAAGAATAACCCATTTTCCTTATCAGTCTGGGAAAAGGTATAACTAAAAATGAGTTATTCTTTTTTCCAAACTGAGTCAGAATGAGTTATTCTTTTTCCCGGAGCAAGCGACTAGTTGTTTTTACAATGACTCTTCTTACATGTAAAAAATCTTCTCGTATTTTAAATCCTATCGTTTTGAATACAACAACTGTCCCAACTCGTTCAAGTCTTTTTACCTAAAAACAACACTCCATTTTATTTACAAGTCTTTTAGATCAGACTTAAGTGATTATTAAGGGGATAAGACTGGCAAGGAAAAATTTTAACGTAAATTTTAAGCAAAAATGCAAACCATTTTTAAGCAATTGTTAAAATAATGCTTCAATATGATAATTATAATCGATGCAAACGATCTACGTATTCCTCTTTCAAACTTAAATTTAATATTAAACCTGTAAATGAAAGAATGACGCCGGTAATGACTACATATTTGTAAGGATTGAGAATGTATGTACAAAGTAAAGAGAGAAATGTATACATTAACATCAGAATAACATGTAAATAAGATATATCTCAGATAATGTAAGTGGAATACATTAGAAAGAGAATAAATAGAGATTGCTTGATTGGGCAAGCCAGGCAGTTGCAAGTTACTCTTCCCAATAAGTACATCGTAGTAAAGTGTTCCCTGTTATTGCGCAAGGGAAGTAAGAAAAATAAAGCGCGTTTTAAAATGTTATGGCATTTACATAAAATAATTTTCATTCTGGAAATTGAAATTGGTAAACTACTAACAGAACATAGTAAGCTTTAACTATTTGCTTTTTCATGAAAATAAGAGAGAGATGAGGATGAATCTTTAAGTTGTTGATTTTAAAACATTTATCAGATTAGTTAATGACTGGTAAATTTACCTATTTTTACCATTTGTTTGATTCATGTAAATTCTTATAAAATATATGATTTCGAATATTAATATGCCTATTTTAAAAGATTTTTATATAAGTTTCTAAACTTCTTAAGGTATTTATTCTCAGTAAAGCTAAAACTAGCTTTACTGGAACTGCGTACCTTTTAAAAACTAAAAAACTTACAACGTAATAACAATAACTGTACAACGAATTCTCCATTGCTTCCATCAAATGTTTCAAAGGATGATAAAAAGGTGATGATGGTGGTGATTTTTATCTGCATTTTTAAACGTTTTTCTCTGGATTTATTTATTACACTGCTTACACTTTGAGCTTACGCGGGTTTCTTACTTTCTTTCTCCCTTTTTTAAGCTTTTGGATATCAGATTTTTCAGTCATAAATCCTCCATCTCTGCATTTTATAGCTTTCATCGTCTTTCTCAACACTTTACGCACTTTTCCATATTTCATGAGAAAGTTGATGCGTAAACAACGGATAGTTTACCAATGAAACTTACTACGCTGCAGCATCGCTGAAATATCTTCTGCTTGGATCAGGATTATTAAAATCAGTTTGTTTACCACTAAAAAGGTCTTCGTGTATTTTATTCTAAAGCCGGACACGCTATTTAAAGATACTTGTAAACGTTGTAAGATTATCCTAAAACATATTTTATGCAATTTGTCTGCACTTTGTAACTGTATTGCTGGAACACGGCAAAAAAATTAGCTTTACCGAAAACAGAAGAAATCCCAAACGGATTAGAATCACGAAGATGAATTTCGTTATGCGTAATACAATTTATATTAGATAAAAGTCAAGATTGTCGAATGCGTCCAAGAAAACCGAGCCGATGCAAAATTTTCCGCTCCTTCAGGTTTAGACTGTAAATAAGAAACAAGTAAAATGCAGAATAAAGTAGGTCCGTTTCCCCATAAAATATCTGTCAATTTTTTAACAAGCTCAGCAAACTTATGAAACTGGAACCGGCTTCCTCAAAATAAGAACATGTACATTTTCATCATGCAACTGAAATGACTAGGCACTGTTTCTTTTATAGCAAAATTACTTCAATTTTTGAAAGGTAGTTAACACAAAAAAATGAATTATTTATCCATAAGCATGTTCAGCAAATACGAAGTTTACAGCAGATAAATTTATTTAGTTTTTATGCAGAATATAATGGCTACAGGACGATGTGTATCTGTTTAAATGTGCTTTTGTTAATTTTAAAATTGTTATTAAAGACGCAAAAATATTTCATCACATCCATTAAATTACCAACTCATCTTATTCTCTTTCTGTACAAGGGATTAAAAAATTTTATGGTCGGTATACAATTTTTAACGAATAACAAAATGCTTGAAAGGTTTTAGAAGTATTACGTAGTTAATTTACAGAATTACCACAAAAGCCAAAACTTATTTACTGTTTTTTAAAAGAATGCTACTGAAGAGATCTGGAAGAAAAAGAACGATTCTTTTAATTTTACTTTCATCTGTTTTACTAGGTCATTAGCGAAAGCCGCAACAGCAAATAGCCATTTTCTGGTGGATTTACTAGAAAAGAAAAGCTGGAACAAAAATCCAAGTTGTTTAAAAACTTTTCCTCCATTATCTCACAAGTTAAACTTTGCTGGTTTTTCCAGACGATATTTATATTTAACAGCAATTATACTTATAGGAAGTATAAACCTGAAAATAAGCTCATCAATGTGTGCAAAACGCGATATTGAAACAGCCTGAGTTAATTTGTTTTTGTCACAAATAAATGAAATGGATAGTGGCAAAATAACAAAAGTTTTTCGCATGAAACAGTTAGTTTCTCATTAGGAACAAAGTTTTTGCAAAGTTGCAAAGAAGAAAACTGGCTCTCAACAACAACCGCTATTTTCTCCAGAATATTGACTTCTTCATACATTGAACTAAAAACTTATCCGATTGCCCGGATTTGAGTGTGAGCGAGGTTTGTCCAACATGCAACAGAAATCGACAAGCAAAGAAAAAAGTAAGCAGAGCGGTAAAAGTTTATGTCACTAAAAGTTTTTTGTGTTTAGCAATGACAAAGAACGAGACGGGCTCCAACCTATCCTTTTCTAAAAATGAAAGAAAGAAGCAGGTTTGTGAAACTGACGCAAAACCTCAAACAAATGTTCTAAACAACAGAGTTTTAGGTGCCAATATACATCCACATTTCAATGAAGAAATCTTCTTTATTTTGTGGTTTACGCTTCATCCACTTCCAACATTCTCATGAGACCAGGATGGAATTCCCATTTAGAATCAAAAGATCTCAATCTACGATCTATATGGAACTTTCAAAGTTTTTCATTTTTCATTCAATTTCATAACCATTTCCTTTGAATACAATCTCTGCATCTGGAACCAGCCATGCATAAAGAGAAGGCATCGCAGATAATGCTGGAGTTAGACAGTAAATATGTGATCCGGGAAATGTCAACCAAGTTCATTATCCCACAATCCTTACTTCTTTCTCCGCATTATAAATATTCGTTCAA
>JAANSO010003808.1:0-10874 GCA_036507315.1 Lepidocyrtus fimetarius | reverse complement strand
AGATTGTTGTCATAAATATCTAATATGTAATACTGATGAAGAGTAACACACGTGTATTGCTCGAGTATGAAATGTTTTTTTCTCTTTTTGGCAACCTTCTGCACATGCTGAAACCAACTTTATTGTTGAATGTTGGACCATTATGAAATGGCTGCAAGTGAGTTGGGGTTTTCATTTTATTTTTATGTACATAAGCTGAACAGATATCCTTGAAATATTCTTTACGTTGTCCACCAATGTGATCTTTGAGCCAAATTAATAATTTTAACGTCTGTCAATGGAATTCCAAAATTACAGTCAGTTTTTGTTCATCTTTTTACTACGCGATACGTCTACTCAGTAAAAATCAACTCTTCAATGCACATTACAATGCGTGTGGTTTATTATGTTTTCATTATATTCCAAGAATCTTAAATGAAAATGGATTCATCAAATCATCCCATATACGTTGTTAAGTACTAAAGGAATAATTTTCCCTTTATTGTGCCCTGTTGCTCACCTTTCATTTTGGGAATACTGTAATGAGTAAATTTATGACTTCACAACATTGTCGTATTTGTTGTGTGCGGAGCATGTGAATGAAATTGTCATTTAAATTATATAATGCTTTAATCTTAACTTAATTACCTAATTTATCCAGTACTGGGAATAAGACCTTCAAAAGACATTTACGGTTTAAGACTTAAAGAACAAACAATCGAAATTCTTTCTTTTTTATATTTATATTGCGAATATCTGTACAATTTTTCATGAAAGAATGGATATTTTCTTTGTGTACTAGATTGAAGTGGTATAAAAGAAAAAGAAGAAAAAGATTATGAACTTACAGTGTGCAAACAAAGCATGGCATGGCATGACATTCGCGATGCAATCGCATCTGCGTCATAAAAATAAGCATTTGCTAGATAGTTTACAGCTGTGACAGGCAAACATTAAAACTTCTACATAAAATGAAGTACACCTTGAAGAGGAATATTAATGAACTAAACAGGTGAAATATAGAAAATTACAAAACAGAGAGTATGTGTGAGCTTTATTGCAATTTTGTATTAAAAACGAAACTTGTCTAGCTTCAATGTAACTTCACGACTTCAATGCATTTTATGCACATCGTAATTTTGTTCAATTTACCTGCTGAAATAGTAAACTAGTAAGTATACTTCCATTACCAATATTGAAAAGCTTACCCTGTCATCCTTCAACTATAATAAACAAAAGATTTATGCCATGCGCTAAAATATTCGCGTAATCTTTTATACGAAAATAATGCTTCAAGTGAAAATGTAAGCTTTTATTACTTATTCATGACAGCTCATTAAACAAACGCATCAAAGTGTTTAAATGTTTAACAAAAGTTTGTAAAATTGCTTTTAATCAAATCTTTTATTATTAAAAACTCTAGAATAGGTTGCGAAGATTAAAATATAACTTACTTTAGCATAGCGTATGCATAGCTTCAATCTTAAGTCAGCAGAAGTGTATATCCATATATGTATATTTTTTGAGTCTTGTTAGCGAGCCAGTTTGAATTTGTGGTCATTTTCAAATTTGGTAATTTTCTTGAAACTTAATTAATAGCAAGTACAAGATTAAAACAGATTTTTATGATGCATAATGAAGTAAATCCGCAAGATTTGCTAGTTTGAACTTGTTGCACAGGCAATGGACGTTTGTCTTAATAAAATGCTGCTGTTAGGATAGTACGTAGTAAAAGGTGACCTTCAATATTTCAGATGATTAGATATAAAAAAATTTCTGTTTTAGTACTTCTACCAAAACGCCATGAAAAAGTATACAAATAGATTTATTTGTAAAACAATATGAATTAAATTGGAGTAGTAGGAGTACCAACAATCTGAATTGAAACTACTGAAAAAACACATCATAATTGGTTTCCATTATAAGATTTAGGTAATTGAAACATTCTCTCCAGAAACTTGAATTCAATGGAGTCTTGTTTTAGTTTTGATTGATTCCAGTAGTTTGCGTAAATAATCCAGCGTGGGAAGAAATGAGTTTCTTATTAATTTAGCCACGAATTAAACTATTTGTAAGCATTTTTAGCATATAAACAAATCTTAAATAAGAAAGTAATTTGAAATCAAGTGAAGATTGATTACTAGTTTCCATTTTGCTACGTATGAACTTACGGACTTCTGAATACAGTAAGTTACTTATTCAGATTTTGTATTTTACGATTAGTATATTTCAGAATCAATTATAATGAAACGCATTAACCCCATGTTAGTATGTGTATCAGTTTCAACTATAGGGAATTAATCTAACATCCATGTATGGTAATTTTCTCTTATGGCGTAACATTGAAATATTAATTCCAACCAAAAATCTTAAAATTTGGTTTGATATTAAGAAAGACCATCTCCTCCGGTTCTCACCCACAATTGCAGTGTATAAAATTGGAAAAGTCTTGTGGGCTATAACTGATAATGATAACAATCCTTGAATCCATTGGTATAATATGCATTTTATAAGTACATAAAACACATGAGGAGTTCCCAGATTTCCATATCGTACTTTTATTACTTACACCTTCGCTCTAAGCAAAGTTTCGAATTTCCATGTTAGTTTCCTGGTCAAAATACTGGACAAATCTACTGCATCCACAATCAACCATGAGTCTTCTTGAGTTTGAATTATTAATGATTGTATTTTAAGAACCAAGAAGAGGCAGCAGCTTTAAATCTTTCAATTTCAAATTCGTGATTTGCAACAGAAATCCATCATCGCAATCCTTAAGACACTCTTTCATCTAAATTCTTAATCATACATTGATCGCAGAAAAATAAGCAGATTCTGTTGTTCCTCGCTTTTCATTCACTCATGCTAAATTATACCTTCATATGGAAATTTATTAGTTTTTATTAATAATGCCCATGAAACCTTACCCTAAACGGAGCGGAACAGCAAACCAAAGACAACCGTACAAGATGATAACATTGTATATTCACTTAAGTGCGTCAAGCAATGCTCAAATTTGATTATCCTCACTTGATGCATATGACAGCTAATGTAGTTTGGAGAAGAAAACAAACTCTTTGGAGAGGAGAATTTACGAAGGTTTATTTTATGATAGGCCATTTTTCTGTCTTTCATCTCTACTTTCTTCAATGACGATGGACAAATAAGTACATGAGAAGGCTTACTATTCATGGCTGTAACCACAATGCTCANTGACGATGGACAAATAAGTACATGAGAAGGCTTACTATTCATGGCTGTAACCACAATGCTCAGCCACGATGTTAAAATGAAACTCTACCAGGGTAGAACTAAAAAGCTACCTCAGCCATTGATGGTGATTTGATGATGATAAAAGAGTAATGAAAAGGAAGACGAAGGGTGATTATGTAAATGATGAGAAGAATTAGTTTTAGTAGATACAGTGAATTTTGTTGTTCATCTAAGGCGGGTGTTGTTGCAGTAACTAGTAAGAGCTGTTGTTGAACTGATAGTGATAACAATAATAATATGTCAAGGGAAGCTGTTCAAAAAAGGGATATCAGGTTACCAGAGTTGTAACATTATTTTGTAATAATAATGATAATGGATAGCATCAGGGGGAAATATTGTATGGATGGATGGCAGTTATGCCATGAGCATCTTATATCGTGGGAGCGAGAAAAAAATATTACGAATACTAGAATCACGTACATGGCATTAATGAAACACAAGTCATTTGCTTTTGCAGTAGTAATCATGCGTGATGGAGAGGGATCCTGATATGCGCATATGGATGGATTAAAATTATTAGTCATTGTCATACACTTGAAGATTCTTACCGAGCGATAATCCTTTTTAAGATGCGTGTGCGATTATCATATGAAAATGATTATGAATAATATTATCATTATCATCAAATCATAATCAACTAGCAGTACCCTTTGTCAACGACGACCATTCATCGTCAGGTGAATACTTTTTGTGATCACTATCAGATCTTCTTGTTACCTTCGTTAGAGTAGTAGTACACCAATGACATTTTCTCCTCGGGCTGTTTATTTTGATTTCCTGCAGAGGATAAGTCAATTTTTTTATAGGGCGAGCGTCAGTTTCACACGTTTTAGCTGTGGAACAACTCAAACCTTTGAAGATTTTATCCTATTTTACCTCAATACAAGCTCATTTTCTTATCATTTTACTGAAAAATCAGTTAATAAGGACAAAAGTATGCATGATTCGTATCTAAAAATTGACAACTTTCTTTTTTCTGTGCTCTTTGACACCTTATCTTTATCATAATGCATGCTGCCGGCAAGGTAGCAAACATATATGGATAAATAGTATTCGTATTTCGGCACACAAAAGTTATTGAATTTAAAGAAAAGAGATTAGAGTTAGTAAGGTGATGATACGCAAGGTATTTGCTAACATTTTTGGCATGTCTACCTTCCACAGTGTAATATTCGAGACGGCTGGTGGCCAGATCAAGTAGAAGAAAGTAAGTAGTCTTGCAACTTGCAGAATGTTTGCTAACCACTCACTTTTATAAATCTTTCATGACCTCAAATAAAACCATATGAAAAATGACCTTTTCATTTATCTACTTATACCTTTGAAACCACAGATTGGTAGCTTAATTTTTCGTCATGCATTCGTGAATAATGAAGACTCACCGCAACAAAGCAAATTTATAACAAAACAGCGGTATTTCGTTGAAAGTATTGTGAAGTATGTGTACCTAAGAATGTACATTCCTCAATTATTTTAGGCATATATGAAAAACTGGACGTTAAAATGTGTATTGTGTATAATATGCAGTATTATACGTTGTTATTGCGTACGAAACTATTCAAGATCCAAACTCACACCTATCTATACAATATTCATCGATTGACTTTTACTCTCAGCTAGTTTTTTACATAAAGGTTGCCAGCGGGCCATATCCATAAAATATATTGTCAGTAATCATTAATTTTGCATTATCCATTTTAGAGCTTTTCTCTCGGTTTTCGTAGTCTTGCTAACCCACTGCCTTACAAGTCTATAAAAGCTTCCTTTTACCTCTTTCTGTGAAAACGACCGACGATAAACTGCTCTTCGAGGCAATAAAAATTCAAGCATAATGAATAAATTATCATGAATCATGATCATTATGCACTTTGTATTCGATTTCTTCCTTAGAATTAGGCTTTCATGAATCGTATCATGTATGTGTTTGTGTGCAAAAATTATTAATGTTTCGCATTTAACAACGATGAGTATGCAACTGATAAACAAATACAATGCACTTTGCTAAATGTATTGTGTTGGTCACCTGCAGACTGAATTCAAAAGAAAAAATGAAACTACATTTTGTTCAATGGTGGCTTCAAAGGTTTTCTGATGATGATATGATTGTAATGATAGGCACAATGATGAGTTTAGCTACAGATCAGAATATTTTTTTGCTGTAGGAAAAAATGGTTGTCGTCTGATTTCACTCTAATAATCAAAACGGTTTATGTACTAAAAATCGTTTGAAACCCATCCACCAATACCATTATATTCTCAGTTGTTGTCATTTGAGTTTGGTATCAGCTAATTTGAAGGGTTACGCAAAACTGGAATGAAAAATTAAAGTGTTAAATTAAATATGTCAAGTATTAAGGAGGTATTTTACATCTCACGTAGCTTAAGGAACTCGAAAAACTTTTCAATTAGTGTTTTTATTGATGTACATTTGCTAAGTAATTTGTGGCATAGTTTGGAAGAAATAGTTATATATAAATTTTGTATTATTCAAGAATTCTTTTAGTGTAATACTACAAAGTATGACGTTGTGATAATAAATGGAAGACGGGACAAGCTCTGGTTTTTCCTTTTGATTTGTTACAATAATAGTAGCTCATAAGTCTTCCTTTTTGATTCAATGTTTTATCAATCCTGATAATATTTTAAATTATACACCTAAAAAGCTTGACTATCAATCAGTAGCTGCCTGAAAACTATACTCTTTGAAGGCATGATTTACTAAACAAATTGCAAAAAACTAAAACAGTATCGTGCATGATTTTATTCAAGTTGCCGGCATTGTCTATTTAATTTACGAAATTGCTTCCAAAATATAAGCACGCAACGAACGATGCAACAAGACACCCTCATCTTAAAACTTCAGTTATTGATAAAATATTGTAACCATCAAACTTTAATGGACAGGCATATCAAATCTGTTAAAGTATAGCTAATTTTTAAACTTAAACTTAATAAAGAAAGTTAATTGTAATAGGTAAAAGATTTAGTAATATCGGCAAAAATCCAGATTATAAAGAAACATCAGCACATTCCCTGAATCAATTAGAATCCAATTGATGGTTGGTGAAAATCATTTTCAGACGATCGTATTTCATTCACTTTCTCTCATGTGATTAGCAAAATACTTATCAGTTTTTCGTGTATCAATTGCTTTCGGAAGATTTTCAATATATTACGTGAGGACAAAACAGCTCGTCATGCTAAACACTCTATTGAAGACATAATAACTGAATAGCGAGTATATCACGCTGACGGTCATAGTTTGCTGGCGACCCCTTTGGTACTGCCCATTGATTGATCCCTCGGCTTCTATTCAGCCCACCCATTAAATTCTATTGTAAAATATAGTGGAGTGGGACATGTCAGAATGATGCGTTACTGATAAGCAAATTATCGACCTTTGTTTTACGCGGCAAGTGTCTAAACAAAACGTGTGGATTTTTTACAGTGTCATCATCAGTATAGCAGTCGTAAACTGCTTATTTTTCAATTATTCACAAATAGAAATATAATTTATGCTTGTTTTCCAGAGGAAACAAATTCTGAGAAGAAGCAATTGCGTTACACAAACAAAACAGTCGCAAAAGCTGTATTTCACGTGTAAAAACCCAATAATAAACCAGTGGTGTAAAATATGGAGAGGTTTTAACAGACACATTATCGTTATCGGCAATAGCCCCTGGCTTCAAATAGTTTATGCGTTGAGAGTATATGACCTAAAATGAAAGTTGAAACCCTTCTTAGAAGACCGCGGGAGACGAAGTAAACATTCGCATGAAAATTTGAGAGTCAACACAATACTAAGTTCATTCATTCATAAAAACAAATCAGAATATGTTAATCAAATAAGTTTACTGACAAAGCTTCTCTTTATTTTTTGCAGTCAACTCCCTGCTTGTAAGTTACTGTGTGGTGTGTGCATAGACAAATTTAATATTAAATTTCCTTTAAATACATTGAAAACTTAGGTTTTGAATTGGTGTAATATTATTTGGGAGTAAGTATACCTATATGAAATATATTTCGCGAACAAAAAGTAGCAACAAGGTGTTTACAATTTGTGCTTTTGCAAACTTTGAAAAATGTGCGAATACCAGGACAAAGTTCAAAATCCTTTCAAGTCTAAAACTTTTGCCACGCATTGTGTAATAGCGTGCATGATGACATGTTTGCTTGCTATAATCCACCCTCAAATTCCACTTATTGCTTCTTTCCCTGCTTGCACAAGTTGTTAATATTTGTTTGTTTTAGTTGTGAGTTTTGATTGCTATTTAAATACTTAACTTCAAGCGATTACCAGAACATAAGAAGATTATAAATCTCTGTGTTATTTTGTCATCTCTGCAAATCATTAGTAAAGCCTATGGAATGCAGGTATTACAAAAGGATATAATAAATTCTGGCAACTCAACCAAAGCTTTTAGCCAATCTTTGGCGATATGAATGTAATGGAAAAAATACAGTTTTGAGACGATGATAATAGTATTTACTACAAAGGAGAAATAACAAACTTTCACTGAAATGATTTTCTTTCAAATAAATGTGCCATATGTTTAAAATAAAGAATTGTCGTAGAAGTCATAAGCATTTAAAAACGATGAAAATTGCATGTTGCCAAATGTGTTTATTTACATTGTCATTTGCTTAATCTGGCAGCTAGTTTGCATAAATTGCTAATCATTCATGAAGTGATTATGGGATTTACTTAAAGTAAAATGGAATTTTACATTTTAGGTTAAAAACATGCATTTTATAACTATTTGCGATGACTCAAGGATTGTATTTTTATATTGCAAGAAAACAAGGGTAATATAACAATAAAATAAAAATAATTAAATTATAAAATGCTAATTTAAAAAATGCTATTTATCGGAAACATTTTTGCCATAATTTCTCGCTTTACTTTAACGGGATTTCTCATTTTTCTTATATTCTTTCTGTTGACATCAGCATCTATTGTAACAAACTAAAAATATACTTTTCCAAACATAAAAATATGCATTCGGTTGTATACCTAATACTAGAGACATATTTCAATGTGAATATTTGATAAAAGTTTTAATACGTGCGTTATGATGATTACATGCACTTATTTCGGTTACTGAAAACGTGACGTTTAAAGTTATTTTACATTAGGATCATGGATACTGAGTCACGGTGCATTGATGAAAAAACTATTGGTATTTTTTATTCTTGAGGTTAACTTGATTGCGGATCAGTCATAAAGATTTTTGAATGCTTAATAAGATATTTTCGATAAGTTAATACCCATGAAATAAGTTGCGGCTTCACAGAACGAACTATATTAAACCATAATGCCTATTAACGTACATTGGCAGATCGGCCTTTCGGAATGAAATAGACATCAAAAATTGCAAACGTGATGTTGTTTATTCGATATTGGTACGTTTGCAATAATGGTAACAAAGTAATCCAGGTGTAAATTGATTTGTTGTTTTTTCGTTATATGACATCTAACTCCAAGTTTAATTTTATGTACGTTTTAAATTTTTTAACTTACTGTGAATTTGGTCTACTAAATCATTTAACAAAAGTTATACAAATCCTGAAACCGTCTCACAATATGCTCAATTTTAACCAAGAATTTCTCGTGATGAAATTCACCTACTTAGGTATTTATTTTTTATTCTATTACAACATTCTATATTTGCACATTTATTTGATTTTGGGTGTAGAGCTACAATATAAAACAATATTTTACACAATGACGAAAGCTCATGTTTTACAAGATTAGCTTGTGACCTAAATACCCACAATTCAATTTTTACTTGATTGGATCTTGTGACTGTACAATTTAAAAAAACACTAAATGTCATAAAAATCCCATNGATGGGATCTTGTGACTGTACAATTTTAAAAAACACTAAATGTCATAAATATAATCCCATTTCAGCCCAAAAGTCAATTTTTAAAGCTTTTAGTCCAGAGAACTATCGTATGGAGCAACCCAAAAACACTCGTTGTATTGTAACCCTTTGTCTAGAATTAATTTCAATATGATGTTTGTTTTCAACGTAAGTCAGAGGACCAAATGCTAAATACTATGCTGACTGACCACCAACTGATGAATTTAATGTACCAAAAATTTCCCTGTTGAGATTTCCAGTGTTTGCATGCATCACACGCTGTGAGGTCTTATTTTGATTGCAGCAATTGGTTTGTATTACTTCCCATATTTTTATTACTGTTTCATTTCTTATGCAAAGAAACCTTAAGGATTTGAGGATATTAGATTTTCAAAATAATTTTTATTAATTAGTTTTTTGACTGAATGTGGTTTTAAATCACAATTTAGAAAAATAATAGGTGGCAATAATGTAGATGAAAGTAAAAATACTTATAATACTGATGATCTGATAATAAATCTCTGGATTTCTTTTTCGTGGTTTTGAAGTTGTATGGTCAGAAATGTTCAAGACTCATTATCTAGAGCGGCACCAACATGGCAGACCATGGTGAAAGTCTTTAGAAACCTTTATTTTTTGAAGTTACAAGGGATATGCTTATGTATACCATTATCATCATCACAAAATGTTTTTGATAGATCCATTTTGTATATCCGTTTCATGTAGATATTTTTATTTTATGTTATCTCGTTGTGATATACAAAAATCAATGTGGTTAACTAGTGAATCTGACAACAAGAGAGTGAAAAAAGCGTCATAGGCAATCTGAGTGTCTGCGTAAACCTCAACAATAAAACCAGTTGCAAGAATATAATCAGAAAAGCAGCAGCAGAGATGAAGAGATATATCCGTAAAGTTCACCAATAGAGGAGGGGAAGAGAGCATTGCAGTAGTCTAAATGGTAGCATAGATATGTGACAGTTTTATTGATGAGAAGACTGCCTGGCTGACTGACTGGCTATCACGCATCAAAGGGAATAAAAACGATAGACTTTGATTTGAGTCTTCAGCTTGAGTTGAGACGAGAACAGAATATTCAATCATTTTTCTGTTTCATCGGTTTCTATCGATTATAGTTTGTTCTTGTTGATGATAATAATGATTATTATTATGAGTAAATGTGAGGAAGAATTGCATGATATCAAGTATTTTCTAGAACAGTACACAAAAGTTCAATGTTCATTAAAAACTTGACTAAATTGTTGCTCCAATTTTTAAACAACGGTTTATCCAAAATGCCTTAATTAATTAACGTATTCCAATATGAATCAATATCGACTTCCATTTCAAGTCTAATTTTGTTCAAACAATGAAAATTGATCTGCTGTTTTCCTAATACATCATATTTGGCAGATATGAATGACGGATCAATAGACTTTTTTTGGCATTGATTTAGTCTGCATCCAATGTAGCTAAAAGTAAATCTAATTGTACACCGGATCATCCTATTATTTTGTGTACGTGATTAAACAACATCCACTAGAATCATTGGGCCGGCATACTTATTTGTACTTTGCAAATATCGAAAAATTGGACATACGCAAGGAAGAAGTAACAATGGTGAAAACTTTGACATATTGCAATCAATTAAAGTCTGACCCACCTCTTTCTGTGTACTGTAAATATACATACAATCAAACGGTTTATCCGACTTTCTATTTTCATTTTGTAACCAGATAAATTAATTTTAAGTGT
>JAANSO010003807.1:0-10874 GCA_036507315.1 Lepidocyrtus fimetarius | reverse complement strand
CCACGTAAGTTTTGTGACGGCAATAGCGGAAACGGGATTCAGCAGAATTGCAAAATAAGCGTGGACACGTGGACTTCCCTGTCTAGCTTTCAGTTTTATAAAATTGAATTTTTATAATCAGATTAGCCTTAATCCTTAAGGTAAAGGATTTATAAATTGTGCTATAAAAGCCGTAGCCGGATTACTATATGCATTAGGTTTCTCCGGGACATAGTTATGAAAAATGAATCCCTTTCCTAGGAACATGCCAAAGTTTTGCAAAAGGGTTTAAGTCCTTAATCGATTTTTTGTAAAAATTTTACAAAAAATCGATTAAGGACTAACCCACATTTTCCCATATTGGATTTCCCTGTCAGATTCCCAATTGAATGGTTTCCCTATCCGATTGTGTTTAAATGAAAATGTTTTGATTTGATGAAAATTGAGTCCTGTTAATTATTTTGAAAGATTTTTAATAAAATTGAATTAAATGCGTTTTAATACTTTTACAATTGCAATACAATTATTTAATACCTAGTTTAAAATAATTGTTAATTGCGCTGCAGTCATTATAGCACTACCATATCAACCAGAAAATCTTGAATGGCTGCAACAATCGTCCAAGAAGTCTCCTTTTTCAGAATTTTTATATGCCCAACCCTAAACCCAATCGGGTGCAAACTCCTTAACAAAAGCTTTTCTTGTTTTCCCCTCACTTTTGTTTTCCACCCGTGTCGAAAGCTCTCAGAATTGTCGTTCATCACACTTCCAATCCCGATCATGAAAAAAATTAGGAAGATGATGAATCCAAATACGCCAATAAAGCCTAGGTATATCAGTGGAGGAACTTGACCATAGAGTTTTAATATTACATAGCCTGCACAAGAAGCCATAAGAATTCCAAAACTAACTAGTATTGTACCAAAAGTGTCAATTGCCTGGTTTGCTGCAAACTGCAGCATTTTATATGTTTGGTAAAGAAGTCGCGCCTTTGTAAATTTGATTTTCGAATCAAGCGTGTTTATCAATTCGAATGAGAAGAGTTTTGAGGATTCGGCTCCTGCTAAGATGAGTAAAAAGAGGTAATAGCATTTGATTGTTCCGTGCGCCGTGAAGACTCCACGTGAAATTGCAAACCCTAGCTTGACAAGAAAATACAAATATCCATTTTTATCGCAAATTACCTCGTTTGTTGAATATTCACAAAGCTTGTTCAAGGTCAAAACCGTCATGTCCTGCTCGAGAAATAGTGAAATCAAGAAGAAGATTACGGATAGTCCTAAAATGGCTAGAATGGTCCAGATAAAGAGTAATCGTTTGATCAATTCATCCCTTTTTGTTTGATTTGAACGCCCAAATTGATTGATTTTGTACAAATGTTTGTGAAATTCAGGCATTACGTATGAAATTGGGTCTGAGTTTTTATCTAAACAATCTGATGAAGCTACTCCAATAATTGTTATGAGAAAATTGAAGCATCGAATCACAAACAAATCCACATTCGGGTAGTAGCCATTTCCCCGTGTGTGTTGATGTGATTTCGTAGATGTAAGGAAAGAAAAGAAGGAGGAGAGTGGAAGAGTAATAGGTATGAGTGTACCAGAGCAGGTTTCCCCAGTTTAGTTTAACTTTGGGCATTTTATGCAAAATGCCTTAACCTTGTAGGTTTTAGAGGTTGTTACTATTTCACGTGGCACTGTTGTCATATGATACCCTGAGGAGTCAGTGTATTTCAATGGGAGTACAATCAACTTTTGTAGAAATAGCTGCGTATGAAAACATCCGTTTGTATAACTAATTTTGAATACGAATAATTTTACTGTAGCACTTGCGTTAAAAATTTCAAAGTTGACTTTCTCCAATAAATTTTAAATGCTATCTGTTAAAAGTGTAATAAGAAAATAGTTTGACGACAATAACGAAAAATAAAGTAGGCTGATTCATGAGATAGTCGCAGACTTAATCCTTATAGACTTACTTCCTTGTTTCTTTCAATTTAACATAATGGACGAATTTCATTTTAATAATCCGCTTACTTTTTATCTTTTACGTAAAGAACTAACGTATTGCGCAATACTTTTTGCAAAATTTAATTCGAAACCAGTTTACTTTTTGCATTAAATTTCTCTAGGAATTGGTTGTAGCAGGCTAATCCTATTTGATTTTGTAAAATACAAGACATCCGGTTTTGCAAAATGTTACAATGCTGATATCAATTTTATTATTATAAACGGTAGTAAGCCGACTAGCTGAACATTCGCGGTTGATAAATGCAAGTAGGTTTATCTATATTTGTTAATTGTGCAAAATAATTAGCATATATTACAGAAAAGCTGTACGCTTAATAAGTTTCTTATTTTAACCTATATGATTAATTCAGCTTAAATAATTTACCAATTTTTGTTAACTTTTGCATTTGAATTTGCTGTTGAGCAAAATTTGATTAAGATTTTATATTTGCAGACAGACATAGAAAACAGACAGACATCAAAACCAAGCAGAATTCCCCTAATGCATAACCATTTGACTTCTTCTGTGAATGAAGCTAGTTTACTTTTAGTTTAAAAATTAATATCTTCACAGAACTTGTGAATGAGAAAAATGATGTTAACTGTTTTAAACCGAATGCTAAAAATGCAAAAACTATGTTTCTACAATTGTTCAATATTCTCTGACTTCCTTATACATTTTAGTTTAAAAACTAGAAGAATATTTTAATCCGATTAGTTTTTATCCTTTACGTAAAGAACTTTTGCGCAATAAATTGTGTTACGGAAACTTAATAGTGGACTAATCCGTTTGGATTTTGCTCACTTCCGGTTATGTAGATTAAATAAAATGAATTACATGAATGAAAAAATCAATTTTTGAAGAACATCAACAGCTGATAAACTACTTTCTGGCAAACAAATTATACAAAAAGGGCAAACACGTGGCAATTGCAAAAGGTTAGGTTATTACCAAACGTGATCGATTGACTACAACAATATATAAATTTCATTGCCATAACTTCTTCTTTCCTACATTCGCATAAATTTTATTTAAGCCTACTCCTAAATATTAGCATTTGTGATTTATTGATTAATTGAAACTATTTCTAGAATGGCAGTGAATACGCTGTGGTCTTTAAAGCACGATCATATCAACAAGAAAATCCTGAATGGCTGCACCAATCGTCAAAGTAGTTTCCTTTTTTAGAATCTTAATATGACCAAATTTATACCCAATTGGGAGCAAACTCTTTAACAAAAGCTTTTCCCGTTTTCCTCTAACTTTCCCCCGCCACCCGTTTCGAAAGCTCTCAGAGTTGTCGTCTATCACACTTCCAATCCCATTCAGAAAAAAGGTTAGAAACAGACATATCCCGAATACACCAACAAAGCCTAGGTAAACCAATGGGGGAAGCTGACCATACAGTTTTAGTAATCCATAACCTGAGCAAGAGGCCAGAAGGATTCCAAAGAAGATTAAAATCGTAACAAAAGATTCCACTGCTTTGTTAGCTGCAAATTGCAGGATTTTATAGGGTTGGTAAAGTTGACGCGCTTTTGAAAATTTTATTCCTGAGTCAAGCGTGTTTACTAATTCGTAAGAGAATGATTGCGTGGATTCTGCCCCGTTTAAAATGATTAAAAACAGGAAATAGAATTTGGCTGTTCCATGCGCATTAAAGAAACCATGAGAAAATGCCAAGCAAAGTTTTAGAATGAAAAGAGTAACTCCATTGCTGCAAATTAACCTGTCAGTAGTGCTGAATTCACAAATGTTGTCCAAGGTCATTGCTGTCGCGTCCCCTAGAAAAATTGAAATGGAGAAGAAGATTACAAACAGCCCTAGAATGGCTACAATGGTCCAAGTGAAAATCAATTTTTTGATCAATTCATCCCGTTTTGCTTGATTTGAATGCCCAAATCGATTGATTTTATGCAGGTTTTTGTAGAACTCCGGAATTACGAATGTAAGTAGATGTGAGTTTTTATCCAGGCAATCCGCTGCATCAACTCCAGTAATTTGCATGAGGATGTCAAAGCATCGAATGACAAAGAGGTCCACATCAGGGTAGTAGCCGTTTCCCCAGGTTGAGGTGATTTCGTAAATGAAAGGAAGGTAAAGTAGGATTAGGATGCAAGTGTAATAGTAATAGGTGTACCAGAGAAAGTTACCCCAATTTATTTTATTGTTTATTTTGAAACCAAACCAATAAGCCTCAGAGCTACCAGAGCTGTCAATTATTTGGCGATTCGCTGTCTTCATGTGAAACCCTGAGTTAGTAGATAGTAGGTACATATGACATGCCTTTGTGAATTTTATTTCTGTTTCAAGCGTGGTCACTAACTCGTAGGAGCATAGTTGACCAGATTCCGCTCCGTTTAGAATAATTAGCAAAAGGTAATAGAATTTGGTTGCTCCGTGTGCCGTAAAGAATCCACGAGAAAATGCCAAACTCAGTTTGAGAAAGACACGAGCAAATCCATTGCTGCAAATTACCCCGTCTGTGGAGAATTCACAAAGCTTGTATAACATCAATGATGTCACATCCTGTTCCAAAAACATTGAAATCACGAAGAATATGACAAAGAGTCCCGCAATGGCTATGATTACCCAAGTGAAAATAATTCTTTTGATCAAATCCGCCTCTTTTGTTAGATTTGGAAATCGATTGAGCTGACGAAGACTTTTGTAGAACTGAGGAATTACAAAGGCAAGTTGGTGTGAGTTTTTATCCAAACAATCCGACGAAGCTAGTCCAACAATTGTTAGGATAACGTCAAAACACCGAATGACAAATAAGTCCACGTTTGGGTAGTGGCCATTTCCCCAATTTGATGTGATTTCGTAAATAAAGGGAATGTAAAGTACGACCAGAGTGGAATAGTAGTAGTAATGCATGTACCAGAGTAAATTACCCCAGTTTATTTTATACTTGCGTATTTTGAATCCGAACCAGTTAGCCCCAGAGTTTCCACAGCTTTTATATATTTGGCGTGGCACTGTCCTCATTTGAAACCCTGAGGAATCATTGTATTCTATTGGAAATGCAAGACATTTTTGCAGAAATAACTGCGTATGGAGGCATCCGTTTGAGAAACTCATTTTCAATTACGGAATAAATGTACTTGAGTAAACTCTGAAACCATAAAAGGAATCAAATACTCGTCTAAACTTTTATTTGAAATAAACAGGCTTAAGCCACGTCAGTTATGTTAGTGTGTGACGTCAATAGCGGAAGTTGGAACACTAAATTACGAAATGCTCACGTAAAACTTTAATCCGTTCAGACTTCCTTATTCCTTTCAGTTAGTTTTATAATCCGATTAGTTTTTATCATACAGAACATAAGCCACTGAACAATTTGTGTAGCGGAAATCTTTTTACATTACTATGTATGTTGGCTTTTCAATGAAATGGAATTATAATGTTTTTCCTTTCTGAATTTGCAAAAAGACAAGACATCCGGTTATGTAAAATGATGAAACCTTGAATCAATTTTTATGTAAAATGTTAAAATGAAGATATTTTATTTGAGCTTAAAACAATCATTTCCTGATCATATGCAACAAAATAGTTTTGGCATGTGTAATAACGGAATAATTTAAAATGAAATTTAATATCAGTTTCTCTAATTAGAAAATATATTGAGTAAAGGAATTTACTAATTAATTGTTGTTAGCCCTTGCCATCGTCATTATTTTATTTAAAATGTTAATTTTTGACTAAATCAAACTTTAATAATGAAATGACAAAGACATGGAATGGCTAAATCATAAAAATAAAGATATTGTGACAAGAACAAATAAATTGTTTATCCGCTTTATTAACAAATTTTTCTCCTAAACTTAACATTTTAAAATCTTCCACAGTTGTCAGTACATTGTCCTCTTGAATTCCATGCACAGCACTGACCGTGATTCTGTGGAAGCTTTAGCGACCTTGCAGCTCTCACTCCATGGAATCCAAAACTGTCAAGCTTTGCATAAGGACCTCTGGGGTTTTCTCCAGGATTGCTTAAGAGCTGCACAGCAGCATCTGAAGAGTTCATTGTGGTTAGAATAAGACCAACTGTGATCAGATTGACAAACATTGTCAAGAACAGACTTCGGAAACAAATCATCTGCAATCAAAAAAGTTTCAAAAAGTCAGTTAAGGATTATTTTTATTAAGATGCTATAACCTTGAAATTTTTTAACGAATCAGGCTACCCCGAAAATAATTCACTTGGGTAAGAACTCTTCGTAATTGTTTTTTACTTTTGTCTCTTTCTTGTATCAATCTCACAGAAACTTGCAAGATAGTCAGCAACAGGCAAAACCGATATTTATATGAAATGAGGTGAAAAAATCGGATTTTATACGAAACTGATAAAACCGAAAAAAATTTCTTGTGTAATTTTTCAGAAGCTAAACATATGAGTTTTCCATGAATTCACAAGAAATATATTTTTTCTTACCAAACAGGTTTGCTAAAATTATTGAGAAAATGCTTTATTCTTTGACAGTTTTTTTCATTATTCGTAAATCACAAGAATTGTGTTATCATGAATGCTGTAATTTTAGTAAAATCTCTAATAATTTTCATATTTTTAAATGCCACGCAACTACTTTAGATTTTCTTTGTAAAACTTATTCAAGGATTTTCTAAGTACATTGAATTCTTGATTGTTAAAATGACATCATACAAGCTTAATTAGCATATTAATTTTATAAAATTTGTTGTAAAATTCTACAAAGCTTGCGTCATGACCTCATGATGAATATAAAGTGTTTGGTCGTTTTCCAAGTACTAACGTTTAAAAATTTTCCTCGTAACATTAAATCACATTTATTTTTTATATGCATCTGTTCCAAAATATTCAAACAATTTTTATTTAGGATTTATGACACAGCAATATTATCACTGTATCTGCGCAACATTTTTATAAATAAAACATAAATTTCTATCTTCCTCTGTGTTTTTTCAGCGAGTATCAAAGCCAGAGAGTTGACAATATCTAAAATCCAGAATAAACATTTTTGCCAAGCATTTTGTATTTGTAAATTTATTAGCAATTTCCAAGAAACTCGTTTTTTTATTACAAACAAAACTGGTTTTCTTGTTGACGATTTAAAAAAAACTTTCATTATGGCATCTCAGGATTTTATCATTCTTCACATCATCATCTTCTTTTGTTATTTCAGCTTTTTAATAATTCAACATTTTCAGTTCGGTTTTATCCTCCGACCTGACGAGTTACATTTTCACTTGTCTTAACAATAAAAATGAATTTTTGCAGAAAATTCGCGTATTTTAAATACTGGACAGTTTTCTTATTGTTTGGCTTAGAATACAATACTGCATATGATTGGAGCTTACATTCGGAATCTCCAGTTATAGCTTTTGAAAGAAATTCAACTGAAAAATGGAGTAATGTAACCCTTCCAGGGAAATTCTCAGGTCCAGGTTTCTACTCTGAAAAGGGAGAGGTTCTCTATGCAAGTTGCTCAGCGCCTTATCCAATTGTTTGGGATGTTGAAGGAATTATTGTAAGATTTTTCAAGCCGTTAAAATTTTAAATAAATTTTTACAATTTAAATTTTGATTTTAGAATCCAGTGTCCATTCTGAGAATCCGCGAGCCTGAGAGGACATTCAATCCTGATAAATTCACAATTAGATTGGCAGCGTTTTTCAACACGGCTGAGTACGAACCTTCCTTAGCTTCTTCTATTCGTATTCGGTGTCAAAATCAAGAGAATTTTTTAAAAAATGATGAGTTCTCATTGTACGTAAAAGGAAATAAGAATGAAACGATGCTGCCAAAAACTGAGTCGGTTTTTGATTCGCGGATCATTCCTTGTTTAACAACAACCCCGGAAGAAACTGTGACCCTTTTTAAACTAAATGGAACTGAAGAAGTAAAAGTGGACGATGTGAAGTACGATCCTTGGCGTGGATTTGGCCTGAATAATTTTGGTTTGTTTGAGGAAGGGATTTATTTCTGCAGGCAAGGCTCCTCAGAAGTTAAAATTACTTCAAAAAGGTCTCTGCAACATGATTCGGTGACGTTTCAACCTACAACGGGAGAAAAATTACGAAGATTTTCAGATGAGAACATCTTTTTGAGTTGTTCTTCAAACTTGAAAGAAAATATCGAGTTAAAATTTGATTCTGATACGAAGCTGAATATCACTTACACGAATAACTCAACGGAAAATAAAGCTGTTTTTATAACGCCGCTTGATAAGGAAGCAAAGAGGGTTGAGGGGAAAGTAACCTGTTTTAGGGAAGGTGTTCCCGTTAGAGATTGGATTTTTGAGTTTGTTAAAGCTCCGGAAATATTTTTTGACGATTATTTCAGCGAAATGCATTGCCTGACTGATTTTGAAGAAGGAGATGGGGTGGAGGTGGAGGCAAAGTCGCTGAGATGTTCGAATGACGTTGGCTGCAAATACTACGAAAGGTGTTTGGAGGAGGGGAATGTTTGCGATCATTTGGGACAAGTTGTTTATTCCGACAAGAGACGGACACAGTGTGCTCCATTGGCGGATAGGAAAGTTAAAGATTGCGTAAATCTTTACTACACTTCTTGGAATGGAGTGGCACAGTGCAAAGTGGATGGACTGACAAGAAATTTTCCTTATTTTACGGCTTTGGACCTTCATAAATGTAATAATTTAGCAAAAATTATTGTTTTATTGAGAAAAAATATGTTTAAAAAAATATTTTCAATTATTTTAGACACTGATTGGAAGAAAGTGGATGAGAATGACCTTTTGAGATTGGAAGAGGCAGGAAATGGGTTCCGCTGCACTGGAGTTGGCTTTATTTTTGCGAATAGTTTATCATTTGAGGTGGAATACGCTAATAGCTCTACAGAGCTCATTCAAGGTTTTTTATTTACTCATCATTTAAAATAATTAAAATAGAAAAGACAAGTATGCTTAAAAATGTTAAAATTTAGGAGAGGGGAACGGTGGGAAAGTGACAATTCACGAGCATCCCAGCCCATACAAGATTCAAGCATTCCAGGTCGTCTCCAGTCTGGAATTATTTAAACCTGAAAGTGTGAAATCTGTGAGGTGTGTTGGATCATTTTGGAACAGCACTGAAGTTTTACGGACTCCATTTTACTATCTCTAATAGGACTACTCTATTAATCAACTAATAAATAAATCAATATATATTTATTTTATTTGTCACAACTATTATATTAATAAATATTGGGAAACCATGAATAACTTTTCTTTCTGAAGGTTGTCGTTTAATAAACACAACTGGTTTTTTGTTTTTTATAGCTGTATCAATCATTATATTAACAGGATTTTATTATCATACAGAGTTTTTTACATCATTTGCCATATCTTTTTTCATATTTCAATATATTATTTCATGGGAAGGTTAATCCTTTCGTATTTTCTGACATGACTCGGTTTGGCAATATTTAAAATCCATTCATTTAAATAAAAAAATTAAAATTTAAACTGATATTTGTTTTTTAATATGCCATTAACATTTATTGTAATCAATTAAACGCTTAGAAAATTTTGGCTGGAGGTACAAAAATAAACATTAAAGAATTTTGTATTGTAAACTTTCCATATTCTGGAGCAAAATACTGGAGTTAATATAATAAAGTATTTTTAACCCTCGCACCGCGTATACGTATACAGGTGTATATATAACAACGAAGGGTTGCCGTTCGTTAATAACTTTAAATAATTATTTACTCCTTAGCAACATTACATTAGCGGTTTTAGAATCCCACAGCAACCTGTACATTGGTTTTTCTCATTCCACGCGCAGCACTGGCACCTTCGTTGGCGATACTTTGCAATCCCCTGGAAATTATCCAACTTTACTGAAAAAATACCAGTTTGGTGGCTATCACCTGGATTGTTCAGAGTTTGTACGGCATCCGAAGAGTCCGCCGTGTAAAGGATTAGCCAAACCGTGAATAAATTGGCCAGCAAAATTGCCCCCAGACCCTCTAGATTCATCTGTTTAAAAGAATTTTTATAAAATTTAAAAAATCAAAATGATTCACTAAATTTAAATTAAAAACCTTTAAACTATTCCAAAAACGATTTTCCATGAAATCTAAAAAGCAATTTGAAAGATTTCTTTCTTTTAGTTCACAGCTTTAGTAACAAATCACAAAGATATGAAGAATCTGCGAAATAAAAATACTGATTTTGAACCAGCAATGTTCTTTTGGTTAATGCTTTACTTGAGTAACCAGTTTGTAGGGATCAGTGTCACTGTAGAGCTTGTCATTTTCAACAACCAATACTGACTCGGCCCATAGCCGCTTTCTACATAACTTGCAATTGCCTATTAAAAAGTTGTTCATTTTAAGGTTTATATAAAACAGGATTTAAAATCTGCACTGTAAAAATTCATCTCGTTGAAGATGTATTTAAGCAAAGAATATAAGGAGGTGGGTCCAGTATAAAATTTTTACGGCGTAAGAACTACGTAAGCATTTTCCACGTAGCTCATTCACAAAACTTGCTCATAATTTATTTTTAGAAACTTGTTTTCCTCAAAGTACATTTCAATTAAATATTTTTCAAAAAATCACCATCCTTCTTTCACCTTTTTACTTACATTTTGAACGCTTCTGTTTATTTTTTATTTCAAGTTGACACCAGTCAGGCTTTCTGCTAAAAAAATACTTCGTACTAAAATGAACTTTTTAATTGCAAAATTTACGAAAATTACGGTGATTATACTGCTTACATTTAACTTTTGCTCCGCAAATGAGACAAATCAAAATAGAGTAAAATCTGAAAACCTAGGGTAAAATTAGTTTCAAGCAAAGATATAAATTAAACAATAATTTCTATTACATTACCCACTCAAAACTAGTCACTCAGTTCAATCTTTTAAACAATAAACAACGTTTAAGTCAACTGTTTA
>JAANSO010003806.1:0-10876 GCA_036507315.1 Lepidocyrtus fimetarius | reverse complement strand
CAGTTTTGCAATTGTGAAAAAATAATCCCATAAAAACGATTACTGTAACGGACAAAATCTAAAAGATAAAAATCATTGATTTACTACACAATTATTTAATGGCAATCGTAGCATATTTGGTATGGAAAAATGCGTAGGAGAGGTTACCGCGTCGATCATACTGAGGAAGGTCAAAATGTGTCTGTAATTGGCCAGATTCCCTTCTATTTTGAGAACGTTTGCAAATATAGACGAAGTTTTGTTCAAGGCTTCTTTATCTGTATCGGGTGACATTTTGTTACGAAATTATTAGCAATAACTGGAGTTAAATAGGTTCAATTAGGGACAAGGAAATCAGGTATATAAGGCCTTCGCATTGTATTTTTAGATCGTTTGGAAATTATTTCAACTCACTAGTCATGTATCGCTAAATATTATTCCCAATGCCAACCAGCTAAAACAATTTTAAGTATTTTCATGAATGAACAAAGTTAAATAGTATCTAACAATAAATTTTATTGCTGGTTATCTATTAGCTAACATACTAAACTCCAATAGAAGTATAAAAGCAATAATAATTCTTCCAGGAATGGTAGATGATTTATTTATTTCTTCGATTACTTGTAGGTATTATCTTATCATACAATTAATCAAATTTGAAACCAGTAAATATCCAAAAATTTTAAAATGAATAAATTCCATTTATTTCTAAAAATTTTGAATACAGTTGACATGTATAAAGTAATTTTGTTGAAAGATAAAGTTTAAATGTTATTTAACCAACCGGATAAGCCATAGACTTGTTCGTAAACTATTTCCAAACTACCACAATAAACACTTTCTTTCCCTACAGCTTTGAATAAAAAAGGAAAACCCATATGCAATTTGTCGATGTTGTAAGTTTTTCTACGTTTCTCAGAATTTTTGCTTACAAAGCGCATTTCCTTTCTCTTACTATGCTCTTGATCCATGACAAAGAAAGATCAATCATTTCCTTTTCAAAGAATTTTCCTCGCCACATAAAAAAGCAGACATTAAAGCTCAAGTCAGGCATGAAACGCTCAATAAAACAGAAACTAAGCTAGCAACAGAGAACAACCAAACCAATTCTTGATATTGCTGCGGCGGAGTAATTTTTTGTTACTTTCATCGAAATTACCTTTGCTTTCTACAATAATAAAAATGTATTCCCTTCAGTACTTTTCCATCACATTCTCACAGGCAATGATAAATTACAGTGCAGTAACAAGATGGAGATGATTACGAAACCAGAACAAAATAATGGCACTTGTGTACCCTATTTTGAGAAATCGAAAAACTCAAACCATTTCGCTTCTAACTGGAAAATTACCGAAAACAATTTCCTTTATTTTGTGGTTTCTTTCATAGAATTTCCCTTTCCATCTCCGGCAATTAATTCCGCTAAAACAATGGTGTACATATAAGATTGTATAACTGGTGGATGTTGTTCATTTTTATTTTACAGCAAACATCATTTGCTAGAAGACATGATTGCAAATAATTATTTATTTTTAAACTTTATATAAAAATATAATAGGTTTTGGACACATATAAACTAATTATTTCGAAAATTTGAGTTTTTAAATGTTGTATCTGTATACCATGTAAAAACGTTGTTTTATCTATGCAGCAGCTTAAATATTTTTAAGATGAAAAAGGTAAGATGTAAAAATGATCAATTGTAAATGAAAATGAAATGAAAAATGAGGGTAAGTGCGTAGCAGTTAATTAAAATTGGATGAAGGCAATAAAAATCTCAGTTCGCACTGATTTTGTTAGTTTATGTTGTATCTTTGGTTTTATGCTCCAGTCATAAGGTTCCTTTCTATGCAATCTTTAATGCTATGCCCGTTGGGAAAAAATAAATTAGCAAAAGTAACGAGAGTAATTTGCCTTGTGAAACTCCGTAATTTATTTACGTGATCAGAAATAGGACTTATAAAATGTGTGTGAAACATACATACTTTACAAAGCAATGCATTATGGCCATTTCTGTCTGCTATTGATTCACACAGAAGATGAGGACTGCAATAAGAAAAACCATTATAAATTAAAATGACTAAAAATCATCAATGATTTTCTGTACTTACCTTTATATTCCACAAATGGATCGGGACCAGCAAGTGACTGGCAACGAAGTAAAATGACAGGAATGTCCCGAACATTGCCATGAAAAAGTTTCCGGAAAAAAGAGCGACAGAAACAAAGATATCCAGTGGTGGACTTACAACGAGCCAAACACAACCAAATGCGAAAGCTTGTTTAGCATCCCTCTCCTGAAAATAATAAAGTTGAATAAATATTTCAATATTTTGATTTGATAAGCACCTAAATAATTATAGACGTTTAATAATATTTGACTGCTTTATTACATGATCAGTGGAGTACTTCAGGAGTATGGCCAGTCCAAGTCTCAATAAGGGGAAGATATTTTTGATGCCCATGCCTGTCCAAATTGGTGTTGAAAAAGCAAAGTCAATTATAAAGAATAGTAATAAGAAAAAACATCAAACTTTTACCATATTTTGATAAAAATGTTTTCTATTAAAATGCTCCTTTAATTAAATAATCTTACCAGTAACCATTCCGATGAAGTCTCTTTGGCAAGGTTTGGAAGTGTCAATGCAAGCCTGTTGCCATAAAGGATACGCTAATAAAATTAGCGCAAAAGTTGTCAAAAGCTGAAAACAAACAATATAGTTTAATAGAATGTTTAAATATCGTATTTAAGAAATTAGTCATTTTGTATTATGCAATACTCACCAACTCCCAGTAGGCAAAAGCCTTAACAGTAACACGAACATTGCGCTTGTTTGAATTGTCTCCAGTTGGCTTGTTTTTAGTAGAACCCATTTTTTAAAAAACCAAGTTCACGTAAAATCGGTTTATGGACAAGTAAAAGAAAGAAATTAAATACTAAACTGTGAATGAATTAGGTAGGTCCTTGCTCCTCGGTGGTTATAGGGATACTGAAGAAAGGTTTGGAAAGGGTCAAGAAAAAGATGACTTGTTAAGAAAAGTTTGTATTGAACAATTACGATTTGGCTTTGTTTGAAGTGTCCAAGTTCTGGGTTCCTTACTTGCGTTTGTTTTAAAAAATGCATTTATTCGTATGTACCTAAAATCTTAATATTTTAACACAAGAAAATCTAAATGGATGGACAAGAGAACAAAAAGATAAGGGTCAATAAATGTAAGATGTAGTGAGTAATCGTTTTAGCTGGAGAATTCTTTAATCTATACGCACCACTTTAAACAAGTGAAATCGTTCGAATTTGGTTGGTATGCGTGTGCGTAGCAATCCACCCTCCCATAAAATGCGTGAATGACTTTCCTTTGCACAAAAGGTCCTTTTGTTTTATTTTCTAGTATGAACATTCATCTGTCGATAAGTAAGGGTGACGTGTAATATTGACAATGACATTATTGTTAAAGATAACTAGTGCTTTACTATTCCAGAGCACAGTCTTGACGAGGATTAAGAAAAATCGTACAAGTATCCATATTGGTAATTCATTGTGTGGACACTTTCAAAGTTTAAAGATCAAAAACGATGTTTTATGGCATTGCATAATAAAAAATAATGTTTAAACGAGTGGAGCTTTCATATACCTAAAACTTTGATATTTATTATTTTGGTTTACTTTTAGTTTCTCTTAACTTTGATGAGGCATCATGAGTCATAAAAAATGAAGCTGATCGGGCGAAAGGATCGTTTGGATCGTTTGGATCGATCCTCTTTTACATGGACTTTGTTAAAATTGTTAATTTTATTGATGATAAATCACAACAAACTAATTAAGACAAAATCTGGCATCAACAAATTTTTACATCAACTTTATCAGAATGCCGAAGTTTTATGAAGCGATATAAATAGCCGGTTTTTAATTATTTTTCCACCGTTATTTACGTAAAGCTACTAAATTTTTGCGATTATTTAGAAAGGCATATTGTGTAATATCCAATATCTCTAGAATTCGACTTATAGGGGTAAAAAGATTATCATTTTTTAATTCTGGAGACTCAATTTGATATAAAAACACCTCTGTTTGAAAGAAGATGGCTGTTGTGTAAAATTTGTAGATGTTCAGTTTAATATTTTTATGCAATTCCCTTTTTTGGACCCCGAATTGATCATGTAATATATAACTAAAATTGAGTTTCCGTCGTAGTAATACTTGAATAAAAACTGACTAAATTGATTTTCAACAAATGTTTTTAATAACTAATTTGGTGCAAAATAGAAGGAAAATGATTTTCCATCAAAATCTTCTTGAACCAAATAACGCTTTGAATGTGGTATGGTTTTTAAAGCACCCTTACAATTTCTGCTCGAAACACGAAAATATGTCAAATTGTAAAAGGAACGCAATTTTGAAAAGAATTTTCTTTTAAGGAATCAAATAAGCTTTTACCTTTTGAAAGCTTTTATAAAAGGGGTTACGTAAGATTATAAAAAATGTGTAAAAGCTTATTTTTTATAAAGAATCACGGCCACACAGTGTAAATTTAATTCCGCAGTTGAAATTTTCCTGACCTAAAATGTTTATTCATTGAAAGTAGATGAAAATGGAAGAAAAGCCTGCATTTTGTTATCCAAATGCATCATCATTCACAATTCTAAAGAGAGAACAAAGTCAAGAATTTCTTCCAAATTGTTGAATCCAAACAGACACGCATTCAATGATGATGGTGACCGTTGCTTTAGCCGTTTGTTAACAAAAATCTCGATTTTATGGAAGATGTGTGGGTGTAGGAGTGTTTGTGTGTGGCATAAATAGGATGAAAGAACATGAAAATTTATGATTTTCTCCCTTTTCAACGGCAGCTGAGCTCGCGGTGGAGAGGATTTTTTCTTGAATAAAAATAACAAACACAATCTAACGAGCTGACCTTAAACGGGTCTAAAAGCTTTTCATTCTTTCTAAATAAGCGGGTTCCCTTCTTATTTTCTCCAATTTTTTGCCTCAATTCCCATTCACACATGGATAATATCTTGGAAGGAGCTAGTGAGAAAATAAAATTCATTTTGCAAAGTTATTTCCACGTTTATCTAAGAAAATTCCTAAAGAAATGAAAAAACTAGCAAAATANAGAAAATAAAATTCATTTTGCAAAGTTATTTCCACGTTTATCTAAGAAAATTCCTAAAGAAATGAAAAAACTAGCAAAATATTATTTTTAGTGGCTCCAGGCTCTCTTATTTCATTCCTTGGCTTTCGCTGTATAAAATAGAGAAAAAATGAGAAGCCAGGAATCAAGAATAAAATTGAGAAGGAAGGGAATTCAGTAAGGTAGACCACATGCCAAGCCTAGTAAATAATCCAGTCATCCAAAAAAGGATACAAAATATCCTTCTTTTCTATTTTCTTCTCTGGGAGAATTCTCTAGGCTTTTTTGTTGATATTCAAGACGCTGAGGAATTCCTTTCTGGCTTAGCTCCACAGAGAGATGCAAAAAATGCTCTATAATTTCTTCTCCCACTCTTCCTTTGTACTTAAAATTTATATTATGCAGATATGTGACTATGCATATGTATGACATGAATCATATTTAATTGCTGTGAAGCATTCCGAAAATCCATCCAGAGAGAAACCTGAGTGATCGTGAGAGAGGTAAAAGAGCGAGAGCCAGGAACAAGCCTTTTTTATCCTCTTCAACTACCTTTCATTTCTAGGAAAACGTTTTTCTTTCTGCCAAAAGCTATGTTATTACCTTTTCTTGGAATATCACAACGAAATCATGAAAAGAGGAGAAATGGGAAATGAAGACGGGACTATATTCCATTTCCTTTCTAGGTAAAAAAGCGCCGGGGAGAAATTTGAACTAGATAATTCCAGTCTACAAAGTCCATCTATTCCATAGGCAAATGAAAGGCACATGTGTGGAATGAAAACTATCATAGCCAACACCACTGTGAGGGGAAGCGAAGGCCATTGATATACATACTAGGGGACGGCACTCGAACCCAAAACATTCAACATACAAGGGCCAGCAATGCATATTGAAGCTTTCGTGTTGAATGTTACTCTCGTGTGGCAGAGACAAAAGGAAGAAGGGGCAAAACAGAAACGGAAGCTCTGTCTCTATTTGGTACTTTCTTCCATTAATTTACCAAGTGTTATAAGAACACCAACTGTAGACTTTGTAAGCAGCTCAAGAAGTGAGAAAAAAGAAAAACCGGAGTATATTCTGCGTTAATGCATTATACATCTGTACAACAACTTAACAAGCTTAGCACAACGCCTGGAAATGTACAGCTGGCTGTCAATAAATATGGGAATAAAAAGACTCATATAAAAAAGAGTACAAGGGAGCCATGAAGAGAAAACGTCGAATGTTGAAATTCTGTTGAGGAAGTGCCCGGAAGACAGAAAAGGTGAGCTGCCGATAAAAAACTATACTTAGGAGCAACCAAAATAGTGTTTTATTTAAACCCGTAGTGAGTGAAATGATGGAATGGAGGAAACCCTTATGCGTACTGTCATGTCGAGAATGTTTTTAGAAAGGAAGAAAGGTCCCATATCTTCGTCTTCTCTTTCAATTTACTTCCACACATAGCAGCCAACATCGTAGCTCTCACAACAGCTCGTGTCTGTTTTGTTTTGCTCGACGATGTTCCTCACCCTTCTTATACAATCCTCTATTTTTCTCTTTTAAACATTTTCCAGTTTTTCCATTCTCCCGTCTCAGCTGCCATATGACTACGGCAATAATGTACGGCTTTTTCGGTAAACTCCCCTGTTGAGTATAATATTTCACTGTTTCACTAGTTAGAGAAGCAGAGAAAAGAGAGATACGATATTTCCTCGTTTCTTATGAACTCGCATTGGAGAAGGAGAAACTTTTGACTTCCTCTCACTCACTTTTTAGGGTGTAGTTGAGTTAGAACCTCCGGAATCGGAGAATGAAACAAGAAACCTTGTAAAAAACTCGGCTCAAAACTCATTTCTAGCAATTCTCATTGAAAACAAAGGTTTTGAGAGCGTATCTGCAACTATTACGCTGTAATATACCCAAATATAAAATTTCTTGTTGGCTCCCTTCATTTCGATCCCTTTTCTCTTTGCTATTCTTTCCTTTCATAATTCTCCCAAGTTTACTCACAATAAAAATAGTGTTTTAGCTTGCAGCTTCGCTACTGTGTTTCATTTGCTCCTGCTCCGTTTTTCTTATACAAGTCCACATCTTTCTTTTGTACACTGTTGATCTTGAATTCTTTCTCTCTTAGATCATCAGATCAGACACGGAGAAGGGAAGGGAAATGCTTTTTTGTCAAAAACTTAATTTTATCCTCCTTTCCTAACCCAATCAGTCTTCCCCTTGTTCGGCTCGGAGACTAGGGAAGACTTGAGGAAAGACTAATTCTTCAAATTAAAGATTTTGTTAACAATTTACTTTCTAAATAACTTAAACTTTTGAATCATTCAGAAAAGTTCCTGTTGGTGTGACTCGTGTTTGTTTACATTTTCTGTGTGTGTGTTTACCGCAAAGTCAACATAATTACCATATCAATTACTTCCCTTTCCTCAAGATCATCTTCTTCATCCATATCAATTACTTCCCTTTCCTCAAGATCATCACCACCATCAACTAGATTAGATCATTGCCTTTTGTATCCAATAAATAAAGTTTGTCTTGCAAAGAAAGTTTCAATTTCAAGAAAAAATACTTTTCCATTATCGCCAAAATCAACATTTTAACAATTGTGCAAGTTTTGTGAACGCTTTTACTTTTGGTCATTTCTTTAAAGTGACAGTGCGTGCGAATTGTATAAAAAAGAAAAGCTGAAAGAAGTGGACAGTGACTAAAGTGACAGTGTAAGTACGATCCAAGTTTAGATTACTTTTTTTATCTTCTCAGCCAATCTTGCTCATGTTTACTTCACTCTGCTTGGCTTTCCTCTCACATCCCATGTTAATAGTGATGATAATGACGATGGGAAAGATAACAGAATTATAAAACGTGTCAAAAAACAATGCAAAAACACAAGAAAATAGTGCAAAAATGTGTGACATTTTTCATGCTTTAAGAATACAAACTCGAAAGCACAGCAGATCATCCATCATCGTGTAAATAAGTGATGGATGGGTGAAGAAACTGAAAGTGAAAGAATGGGAGATGAAAAGACAGGTAAATATTTAATTGTGATTTCATTCATTGTTTCTTTTCATTCAATTTTAACTAATTGTGGAAAAGACTTCAAACAGTACTCACTAGGGAAAGGGATTAGGGATGATTAAATAATAAATTCGAGGAGAAATACACTGTATTCATTTTTCTTTTCTTATTAATTGTCGTGTCAGGTTTCAGTACAAAAAGTTGTTTGCAAACTTTGTTCCTTATCAAATATTTGTAGTAAATATAAAAGTTTCATTAAATAGATTTTGTGAAAGCCTTATCATTCGTTACAATGATAGTGTCAAGTTTAAAATCTTTTAATCAAACGTAATTCAATTCAATTGTACAAAAAATGAATGACATAATCATCCACTTGTCAAATTGAAGAATAGCTGATGACAAATTGAATTGTGCTTGGTTAGAAATTACATGACAGACTGACGTTTACTGCTTTTTAAAAATATTTTCAACATTTATGAATCAAGGATTAAACATTGCTAAATAATTTGCATAAAAATTTGTCAAAATAAATATTTTTATGTACAATGGAATTGATTTTGAAGATTGTTATCTATAAGCTAAGAAATGATTTTAAAACAATGTATTTTACAAAGATCTTCAGTTAAAAGTTTAAGTTCAGGGGGAGGCAATTTATGAAAATAATAGCAATTAGTTTAATTGACAATAATCGGAGCATTTCACAAGTTCACGCTCTTGCAAAATGTATTATTAAAGCAAAGCTATACTTAAAGACAATGAAACAATAGAAAATTGATATTCAATCATTGATTATTTTTGTCATTGTCAATTTCAATTTGTAAAAAGCTTGAACGTCTTTTCACAATTGACATAAATGTTGCAAAAGTAATTCAAATAGGTAAGTTTTACAGGTAATGTATTATATGCGTAAATCTAATAAAAGCTAGAAACAAATAAAACATCAAATAACTAGAAGTACCTAACAAGTTACATTTAATAATCCTACAAGTAAGACTGGTATATTTACCATTGTTTGAAATTAAGCAGAAATTAACTGATATGCAAATTAGAAAATTCATCTTCAATTGTTTTGAACAATGCCGGCAATTCAAGAAACAAAAAATTGATTAATAACGATTTTAAATAAAAGGCAGTTTGTCACTTGGCATTAGATAATCAAGTGATGATAGAAATAAATTACTTCTTTGCATTCACCCCCACTAAACTTTTGCTTCTAGTAAACGTTGCAATTTTAAACTCCATTATAAATGTAAATTGGCTTCACCCTTTTGCATTCGAGTTGAATAAAACGCGTAGCAAAATTAGCTCTAATTTGCCAATCACATAAATTATTATTAGGTTGGCGTGTACGCAACAATGGAATGAGGATGAATAAGAATAGGCAATAAACAAAACGGTGGCCTGCGAAAATTTTAAAACTTATTATTCTTTTCCAACCTGTTTATTATTTTTATTTTTAATGAAAAGTATAAAATGCACATGAACATAAAAGATGCTCCCAAGTTGTTCTGCTTTGTTTTCAATCGATATCCCATGTCATGTCAATTATCATTTTGCTTTATAGATTTTTAAACGAGCTCGTGATTTATTTAATTATATACCTTCCCGCGATTTACTTTCATTTTGCCACATAAAATGACGATGGGGACAGAGACTTATTGTTACATAATTCCCCATTGTTTCTATAAAGAGGTTTTCTCTGTCATCGTCGTGAGCGATCTAGAAATAAAACAGAAAACAATATAATGATCATCTTAAGCCATAATCATAATATTTAATCCTTTTCTATTCTTGGAAATACCACTTCATTGCTCACTCTTTTGCAATTTGTAATTGAGTTTAAAATATCAATCACAGCTTTAATTTTTACATTTAGGTATTTAGTTCATTAACATTGCTCCCGTCGTGCTTTATCATTGCTTTTGTGTGAAGGCCAGTAGATATAAATGGGTCTGAAACTCTACTGCATAAAAATCTTGAACTAATGCCTTGTTCATATCAATGTCTAGTTATGACAAGTAATTGCTCTAATTACATTAAAGACAATGCTGTTAATAACTCTGTACCTACATACCTAAAATTGTATTAACCACTCTGAGAACAAACGCGGATAGGTACACCGCCTCTGTTTAGTATCCGCAAATAATAAATACACAATACTTAAAGATTCGACGCAATCGTTGATGAAAAATAGTTTGGTGCATTGCACAAAAAACTTTTTCAAGAATAAACTATTGTAACGCTCCGAAACAGGTAACTGCCGGATTAGTTTCCACAAATTTTACATAATAGGATATAAATTCTTAAATTTCATACATTGTCACAAATCCAGCTTCTGTTTTATGAGGGCATGAAAGAGGTCTCCTTCTTTTTATATCTCTAATTACACCAGATCTTAAAATCGCCACTTTATCACACTCATGATTAACAGTCTTTCGTCTACATAATACATTCAACATCTTCAAGTTTGATTGAATAATTAAATAATTGTCTTAAATTAATTTTTTATTAATATTTATTAGCATGAATTCCGAATGAATACAATACCTGATAAGTAAGTTAACTTTAATCAACATTATTACCAATATAGGCGTGTATTATAGACGTATTTATATCATTTGTTAGAAATTCTACAATAATTGCAAATATGTAAGCAGAATTTACATCCGTTTCTTATACATTGTACTATCTTATCTAATTCAATGCCACATTGATCATCATCATCTTCATTATAATCCATGCTAGATGTTTTTAA
>JAANSO010003805.1:0-10879 GCA_036507315.1 Lepidocyrtus fimetarius | reverse complement strand
ATTGCTAACATAGAAGGGATTCATATAGATTTTCTTGCATGTATGCGGTGAAAAGTTTACAGGAAATCCTCTAAAAACCAAAAATTGCAGATATTTTGCAATAGAAATTAGAATGAAGCTGCAAAAATTTAACTCAATAACGTTGTCATTAAACTTATCTTAAAGAAACTTTCTAGCTGATAATATGTGACTTGTGTACCAATGAACCAATGAAGATGTAAAACACGACAGTGAGTTTGATTTAATTTTTAAGTTTACGTACAAAAGTATGTACATAAATGTATCTTCCTGCACCTTGCAAAAAATCGTAATCTGTGATAACTGATAAAAATGACAGCTAAATAACTTAAAACTTATAACTCAAAATAACAGCTTTGTGATTGTGATGTACTAAAGAATAGTTTTAAAGGAAATTATTGACATTGCAATTGATTCGGCATCGGATTTAGAAAAATCCTGAGTTTTTGCATACATTATGGAAATCTAGGACTTTATAATTTGACTAAAATGTTTAACCCTGGCGGAGGTGGTTCAGGACCTGGAGCACCTGCCGGTGCCGGCGGTAAGCATTTGTATTTTGTTTAATTGCTAAAAAAAAGTCGAATTGATAAATTGATCAAGATTAATCATCTATTTTTAACTACACAGGCTCATACAAATTCAACACAGAGCACAATGTTCAGAAGCTCATATCAACTCTAAAAAATGGAACATTAGGAAACGACTTAACACCAGATTTCATCTGTGGTTACTTAATGCAGCTCGAAGCTGTTGGAGCTGACTTTAACGAAGTTTCAGAAGACGAGTCTTGTAATACTCTTATGCATTTAATGGTTAAAATACAATTTTTCCAAGGAGTAACCTTCCTCTTATCAAAAAACGTTAATTTAAACTATGGAAATGAAGTAGGAAATACCCCAATTCACTCTGCAGCTTTTTTCTTTACAAATGAAGTTGGAGTTAACATAATCAAAGCATTAGCTAGTGCTGGAGCTGATCTCACCGGAAGGAACAAAGCTAATCAAATGCCTCTACAAATTCTGTTTATGAAAAGTGACTTAAAAATGGAGCCGGATAGATTCCACGATTTGGTAGAGTTCCTAGCTGGTAGGGGACAACTTAATCTGCTTGGAATACCCTGGTTAATTCCCAGATTTACTCCTATTAACTACGCAGCAGCAACAATCAACATTGAACAGCGAACTTGGCAAATATTATCAAGTGCTGGAGTACATTTTAATGCGGCAGATGTAGAAGCGTTAAGAAATAGAAGAACCAGATATATAAGTGCAATCAGCTACTAGTTAATTGGATAGGTATTGTATAACTACTCAGGATCGTATCAATATCTAAAGACTGCAAACAGTATAAGTAATTTTGAATACTTTAAGTAAGTTTCTTAATTTAATTTACCTTATTTTTGTATGTAAAGTATATTGCCTAAATAAATGCCATTTCTATTAAAATATTTTTAAAAATTAATTCCAAGAAAATTTATCCTGGGTATTGAATAGACTATTGTAAAATTTTAGATCTGTACAAGCACATTGCAATTTATTTTTTCCCAAATTGGAACATACTAATATTGATTTACATGTATTAATGTTGATTTATTTAGTTACTTTGTCTTATCGTTAACTTTATCAATTGAATCAATTCGCTCCAACAGCGAAGGGTATTTGTAATACCAAGCGGCATAAGTTGAATCAAAAATAGGAAAGTTTGAAATCGACTTACAATTATTATTATTCACTTTTATCAGCATATTCTTCAAACTATCACAGTAGCCCAATTCTGCAGCAAATGCATCAGCTTGAAATTCAGAGCGACGAGAGAAGAACCTCTCAATATAGTCTGTAATCTAAACCCCCAAAGTAAACTCAATTGTAATTAATATTATAGTAGGATCACATTATGCATTTCATTCAATAGTTTGGAAACATAAAACGTAGTTTCACTCCTTACCAAAAATACAGGTCTCAGTACTATCTGTAATCCAAAAAGAGCCACAACAACTGGCACGAACAATGGTTTATTTTCACTTTCACTTGGAAATCCAAAGGTTTCTGTCAAGGCCCGATTATTATAGAAAATCACAAAAAGAAAAGCCCCCATAAGCTGCTTTAACGGCGAGAGCAGATCCGTCAACTCCTCAAAGGATTTCTGATGCCATTTTCCAATGATTTGAGCCACAGCAGCTTCAATCTCTTCAGCCTCCAATCCTTTAATGACTCCTTCTTTCAAAATTATCCATTTCTTACCGCTATACCCATCCCTTACTTCAACGCCAGTGTCTTGGCATGAATTCGAGGTTTCCCTTGACACGGTGATCCCAGCTAAGGGAAATCCCGTCCTATCTGCAAGAGCTTCAATTCCACTCCTTAATGAACTGCCATTCTGCAAGTTTTCCTGAAATTCCTTCCTTTTGACTAGATTCCAACATGTTTTGATGAAGGCAGGATAAATGACGTGTTGTAGTAGGAAGAACAACATGAGTATAGGGCATACATATATAAAGAAAATGTATTCTGCATGAGCCAGCCCTTCAGGAGTCAAATAAAACCGAGCCAGGGCTCCAAAGAAACGGTAGAGCGCCATGCAAAACACTTGGAATAGGGTTAATATCACAGCAAATGGAGTTAGAACTTCTCCAATACAAACAGCCTCGTCACTAGGAGAATATGACCCTTTTGGGAAAATCCAACGATGGAAGAACGGAGCAAGCATGAAAACGCACATAATGAACACCAAAACAGCAAATGCGCCATTACGGATTACATCCATTGATGAAGAATCTGGAGATTTCGGATTTTCTTCATTAGCTTCATCAAGGGGAGCCGGTGGAAATGTAGTTAGTCCAACAATGAAATTCCAGAGCTCTGCGAGTACCCCAAAATGGAGAATAGCCTATTACAAAGGAAAGAAATTTTTAGACTAAAACTATCGTGCCATGGACAAGAACAGGAGATGCAAACTTATAAAATCATGACGGGAGATTAATTCCTTACCGTTAATGGAGTAGCTTCCCATAGGTTGGTGATGATGTACAGTTTGCTGAGGGAAATCCCTTTTGTACGCTGCTTTTCAAATATTTCCGGAGTCACGATTTTGTTAATGACTGGGGCTTCCGGGTCATTTGGCACGGAATATACCAACACCTTTGTCTAAAAATAATTTTACAATTAAACCATCTGCCTTTGAGTACCACAATTAAAATATAATTAATTCCCTTATTATTTACAACATTTATTAGAAACATTACCTGACGCAGGCATAAATACAGTTCAAACAGGCACCTTCCCCAGATACAACTCATCAAGACCCAGTAGAGTACCTCCGGTCCAATTAACACCAGATATTTTCGAATGAAAATAATTCTTTGAATTACAACCCTCATTTTCTTGCTTTCCAATTCCTTAATAATTAAACATTAGTTAATTAAAAAGTATTTAATCAAGCGCAATTAAAATATAAAAGTACCAAAACTTTCACTTTTTCTCAATTACCGATTGTGAAAAATACTTATGATAGAGCAAGTTCTCAGCTGATTTTTAATTGTTAGTTATGAGGATTTAATTAGTTATGTAATTAAAATTAATTAATCACAGATTTAACTTGTTTCTGATTGAAAATTAAGTCAGCTGCAGCTGTTGTGTGTAAACAAAAAATCTCAATTTGCCCCAGCCAAGTGCTTTGCATACGTTTTCTGCACTTTGCAAGTCGACAGGTTTCCATCCCTTCAATTCTGTCGTCATAAATCGTCATCTCATTTCTCTGCTTCTTCGGTTCTCCCTCTGCTCAAAAGCTTCTCGTTCATTCGTGTTTTTCTCTCGTCCTGTCTTCAAGTTTTCTGTTCGATTTTAATTTTAATTAATAATTAAGTTTTAATTGTTGTAAAAGTTCTTATCTCTTCGATAAGCGCTTATCTTTTAAAAACTTTAAAACGTGTTCAGAAAACTAGCGGACTTATTTGGCAAAGGTAAGTTTAATTAAAAGCACGTTTAAATATTAATATTTTAAATATAAGTAGATGGTTTTATGTTAATTTTGATGATGGTTTGATGTCTTTAATAAGAGACTTATTTAGGATAATTACGAGCTTAATTGATTTGTAATTTTCTAGTGAGCATGTTTCCATCATCATCTAATTCAACTTCTACGTCCGGTGATGGTGCCCGTGTTGGTGATTGCAACTTCCTGGATGTTGAAGGTGATCCATGGGACAATCTTCGTTCTGGAGGAGGTGGCGCTGCTGCTGGTGTTGGTCAGGGACTGAATTACCCAGAGCTAATGATGGAACAGGAGGATCCTTTTAGGGTTGATGATAACTGGGGTTTCAACCAAGTCGACTTCAACCAAGTAATGGTAAACTCCTCGATGATTTTGTCATCTTCTTCATCACCGCAAATAGTGGGAGCCGAGCAGACAGCTGATCACGTCTCCAGCCGTACCTACCATGTGCTTCAATCTCGTCAACCAGCAAATTCAGCCCACGAAGTGGGAACTGAACAAAATCCAGCTTTTGCTGATAACAATAATAACTTTCCTAACAAAGAAGCCGAAGCAAGGGAAACTGATGAACCCAAAGACGAAGATATGACGGTAACAACAACCGGAGAATCCAATGGGGGCGCCACCACCACCACCAAAACTAAGGGGAAGAGACCTGAGCCATTATACAAAAGAGAAAATGACTTCAGTCGTTCAGTTAAATCTGCAATAGCTGCAAAGAAGAATCGAGATAAGAAAGCCCAAGAAAAGGTGTTATCTAGAAAAACAGAAAGTCATGCTAGAAGAACAAATAGAAAAGAAGAAGTCGCAAATTGCTGAATATGGAATGAGGGAGATATGCTATCAGCATACAATTGAGAAGCTAAAGGCACAACTGGAACAAGAAAAAAGGAAACGCGTAATGGCAGATACGGGAAAAGTAATAATGATGGATGAAATGGCTCAAATAATTGCATCTTCTCAACCTCCTCCGCCACCAATGCCAAATCAGAGATATGTTTCAACTACCATCGGATTTATTCCTCTAACTAGAGCCAATTCACCCACACCCACCAGTTCCAGTGTCAACGGCTAACCTCATAAGAATTCCAGTTCTACCCGTTGTGAGAAATCAGCAAAATGGTAAGATGTAAAAACGGAATTATAACAATGGTACAATCTAGGTAGACTGATTTTTTATTTATATATGTATGCATAGGATCGACGTTTGGAGGAAGTGTTCCGAAAGTAGCTGGAGCTGGAAACAACAACAACAAATTCTATTGAAATCTTTGGATGACTGAAAGTAACCATATTTGTAGAGAACTAGGTTAAATTCGCTTAAAATAATAATTATTACTTCGTGTAT
Source organism: Lepidocyrtus fimetarius (assembly GCA_036507315.1). Lineage (NCBI taxonomy): Eukaryota > Metazoa > Arthropoda > Collembola > Entomobryomorpha > Entomobryidae > Lepidocyrtus > Lepidocyrtus fimetarius. The sequence continues at coordinate 5,520 of JAANSO010003805.1, read as the reverse complement.
TTATAGACTAATCTTAAGTTTTGATAACCATTAACGGTAGGTTACAGTACTTAATTACAGTGAGCATTATTACTTAAAACTGTAGAACAATGAGAACAATGATTTTGGTTAATACGATGTGTTGTACGTTTAAAAAAGCAATATTATACTTTTACATAACTTGACATTTTGAAGCTTGAATAAATAATACATTTTTACTTTAATCGCCTACGATCTACCAAATAAAATTATTTATAAAAGTGCATACTGGCAACTCTTTTATAGTATTAATTGACAACATGAATTACTCTATTTTCTTTCCCATCATACACCAACGCTTATAAGTTAATGCTTACACCAGGATCCCTAACTAACTATATTTAAGAACTAACATTCGAATTCATGATTTTTACAAGCATTTAGCGTGTGTCGTGTGGCTTGTCATGTATCAAGGTTTCAACAACTCTGACCCGACTCTGTTACCATTTCCACTTTCCAGATATTTCGGAACTGCCAAAAAGAAACCGAATCTACTCTGAAGCAGGTGCATGTTTGTAGGTGGCTTTTGAAATAGAAATCCTTTCGTTATTGAATAGGCATAGTTAATATTATTACATAATAGTTCCTTTTCATGAGTTCTGTGTCCTTGTATAGTTAAAACATTTAAATTCTTGTTCTTTGATTCTCAGAATAAGCAACAACAGTGGAATCATTAAATCATTCATTCAGTATCATAAAAATGATGAGTTAGTATGTAAAGTACCTATTAAAATAAATATTTAAACAGTAAGTCTTCATTAGCCCCATTCTTTATCTATCATCCATTAAATCAAGCTTACTCTTTCCCAAGCCAAGCCAAAAAGCATAAACTTCATCTCATCCATGTTCATGCGCCCATCCAAAAAAATCTATTTCTTTCCATCATTCCAGCCCGCAGCAGTCATCCATCCTTCTTTTGAGAATTCACTTGATTCATTCACAGAAGAAAAAGCGAAGAAAAAGCTCGCGCTCATTCGTGCAGCTGATGTTATCCCGGTGTTTACATTAATTGCTCCTCGTTTTTAACTATCTTTAGTTAATTTAATTGCTGGTTTCAAATTAACAGTTGGGCGGTTAACATCTTCCAAAAAAGATGGAGGTGGAGGAAGCCAATAAGAAGAAGAGGCATGTATTTGATGTGTTCCCGGAGGAGGTAAAACAATTTAAAAAACTGAAGTTAATAATTAGTAGCATTTCCTATTTTTTGAATAGCATTTAAAGTTTATTTTATGTTTGACAGATTTGGGAACTCCTTTTGGAACAGGTGAAGGCTCCAAAAGACAAGCTAACTATTTTGCACAGTAATAGGAAACTGGATGCTGTATTTCGTAAAAATAAAGCCAAATGGCTATTCCATGAGGTAAAATCTAAAATCAATATCAGTTTACATTTAGCGTAATTAAATCTCTGTCACAATTAAAGCTCAGAAGGGGTGACATGCGTCTATTGCTTTAACTAATTCATGTTCAATATTTTGTCTTCACTTACAGATACTTCCATTCATTTTGGACGTAACTGGGAATGATCCCAGTATGAGGAGTACTCTGCTAACTTGCCGTCGTATTTCCAAACTGTGCTGTGAAGTCGTAGATAAGTACATTGATTCTCAAATTGAAAACTATTTGATGCCGCCGAAATTTGCCGAGCCCGATCCAAGCTTTTTCATGTCTGTTGCAACAATTAATCGGTTTCTACAACAAGCGCAAACCCACCCATTGGAAAGGTCTCCTATTATTGGTCAGTTTCTTCAGGTTTACTGCGCCAACAATGGTCCCGAAGACTTCCCTACGGCTCAAGATGTTATCCCATTGTTGGAGAGAGTGGGTGCCCAAATGAAAATTCTTACCATGTTCTCCCTCATTCGTCATCAAGAAGATGCAATTGATTTCGTACATCAAACATTGAGCCTAACTCAAAACATCAAAACCTTGGCTGTTGGTATGCCCTATTTCACACCAGATGACTATGAAGAAGATTCTGTGGGTCTTCCAGATTTACCTCAACTGGAGTATCTAATTCTTGTGGGATCTGCTGGTGGCTATCTGGATATTTTTACCTTTCGCCAGTACTTTCACCAATTGAAATACCTGAGCATGGATTTTTCCTTGTGGAAAAGGAGCTACAATCAAAAGGGAGTGTTCCCAAATCTAACCACTCTTTATTTCCGAGACGTTGCAATACTGGCTGAGAATGAAGAAAACTTTTGCGAGATTCTTTTATGGCTTGATGCCCCGAACCTGCGACGGCTTCATTTTGGATTAAGATCTTGTTCAGCTCATGTTAAACTGGCTAAGGAGAATGTCTCACTTTTGACTAAAGATGGGCTATTCTACTTGAACAAAAAGTACAAAGATACGTTGTGGGCTGTCGTTACTGGTGAGTGGAAGGAAGATGAAAGAAGGGGAGTAGAAGATGAGGAGGATGATGATGATGAATGGAATGATTATCTTTTGCCACCACAACTACAAGAAGAACATAGACAAATGCGCGACAACAATCACCCAGTATTACTCCGATCTTATCTCCAATTCACTGCTGTAGATCCGAGTAAATTAACGTTGTATAAGCTTTTTCGGGCTTTTATAGCAGAGGAGAGGTCTCGGACATCTGATGATAATGATGGTTCATCTGAAACAGAATCATCAATGGATTTGGTAGCAACCGTCCCTCAATCATCATCGGATAACGCATCATCAGTGAAAACCAATGAGGAGGATAAGGGAGGCTCAGATGAAAGTGATGGTCCTTTAGTGGATGATTCAGGACCCCAGTCAGCAGCAGTACAAGAATTGAACAATGCGGGGGTGACAAATGAAAACTGTGTTTCATCATTAGAACCAGCCACCGACTCCAAGGATATTAACGAACCTACTCAATTCGTTCCACCAAACTCCCATGAGGTTAACGTAATTATAGCAAATGGAAATCAAGGTTCATCATCACAAGTGGCAAACTCTGCGGATGTAACGGATGATGCCTCTCGACCTGCGGCATTAGAGTCAGCAAAAAGGAATGGGGTAATATACAAGGTAATTTTTCCAGTTGAAAAATGTTCAAATCGTACAGTTTCATCAGCAGAAACAGATTTTTCTATGAAAATTGCTGTTGCTCAATCTGTACCTGCACCAACTTCTACATCACCTTCATCTTCTGTTTATTCCGGACGCCACCGCGATAACCACGAACGCTTGTGTTTTCGGAATAAGATGAAGGAAAAGAAGAAGAAATCTGTTCTTCGCCGAGTTGGAGACGCAGTGCTTGCTGGAATTTTGAGTTGGTTTTAAGAAAAACGTAGTCACTGATGGCTGACTCTTGTTAAACACGATTAATTTTGACATTTACATTATTTATTTCCATAATCATAAAATCGTTAAATTATCTAACAATTTATACACTTAATGTTCTGTTCTATCATTATTTCGTGTGTTACTATTTTTGCAGTTTTGTATGAAGTTGTTGTGATCATATTAATAAATAAAATGTTCAAAAATGTAATTTGATGAGACTTTAATTTTAGGATTATAGAGTAATGCGATATTAAATAGTTAACAATGCGCATGAAAATTATGTATTATAATGACATGCCTTCATTCAAATAACTTTCACCATTTTTTCATATTAACATTAATTTGCCGTTTGTAAATTAGCTGCTTAATTTTAGGTTCTGACATAAGTTTAGTTTAAGGCACTAAAACGCATTTACCCACTCTCTTGCTTGACGTTCATATGAAAAATCATTTTCTTGCAATTATAATCGCACTTTTCTTTGTTGTCTGGAAAATGAGGAGACAGACATCCATCCATCTAGTGAATGGCGACAAATAGAAGCCAATTCTATCGACTTTTGCAATGCTTCGTATTCGCACACAGACGAAAATGCAAAAATTGCGTGCTTTTAAACAAAAGAAGCTACTACAACAAAGAATCACAGATCATGCATGCCCCAATCGAAAACCACCCAAGATGAAGGTTCCTTTCCATCCCAATCCAATTCCCTTTCCATACTTTTCACATTGCTCAATCCCAACTTTTCAAAAGAAAGACCAGTGCCTGTGGAATGTGGAAAAACTGAATTTCATGCATTTGGCAATTAGGAAAGAGAAAATTTTTGAAGTTAAAAAATGGAGGCGGACTTCCAACAGTTTTCGTCCTTAACGGCTGAAGCCCTTGAAACTAGACGCAGACCTAAGCGAATCTATACCTGTTCCATCTGCCAGCGTCACTTTGGATACACCCATGTGCTGAAAAATCACTTTCGAACTCACACTGGAGAACGTCCATTCCAATGCCAAATCTGTCTACAAAAGTTTTCCCGGTCTCACCACTTAACTCAGCATTTAAGGGTTCACAGTGGTGAAAAGCCTTTCCAATGCAATTACTGTCACAAGTGTTTCCGGCAAAAATCAAACATGGGCAGGCATATTCGAACGCACACTGGGGAGCGTCCTTATCATTGTAAATGCTGTACTGCTAAGTTTGCTGATGCAACCAGTTTACGTTGGCATAATAAAGTTCACAACAAACCTCTTGGTAATTATGATTCATTGGAGTTGTTTTTCGTACATATCTTGCATTATTCAACTTCAATTCAGTAACAGTTTACTTTATTTGGTTTTTGTAGGTTCCACTGGCCCTGCAAAATCAACGATCTCACCACCTCCAATACCGGTTGAAATGGGAGCTTCCATGAAGCCTAGGTCGCCACCGTATGAGCAAAAACAGAATCATCAACTTTTACCACCTTCAGTTGACATTGGCTTACAAAGTTTTCTTTTGGCTTCTTGCGTAACCTGGAACAATCCTTGGATCACTGCCCCGTCCTATTCATGTTATTATCCCTTCCTATGGTGTCCAATATTCCTCATCCCCTGCTATTTCCCCCTGTAGCATTAGTGAGCAAATTGTTTTCTATAACTATTATGATGATTACCCTAAAGATTAAAAAAGTAAAGGATAGATGTTAGATAATGCGAAAATAACAATGCTTTGTTAATTTAAGTTGGAACTGCATTTAAATGAGAATTTTATATGAGTTGGTTTAAGTTCAAATAACTTTCAGATAATTAAATTTAGGAACGAAAATTGTGTAGATAGATAAGTGTGTACTTAAAACTGAGAGTGTGTGTAGTTAAAATTTTAATACATCACCATTCTGGCAAAGCAATTGGCTTAAAAGTGAAAGCCAATCTTGTACATCTTTTGGGGGTAATGCAAGATTTGAATAAAATTTGCATGTCTAATCTAAAAGTTAATTTTCATATGTTTATTTAAATGCTTGCAATTTTATTCAACGACCCATATTGACAAATTCATTTAAAATCATAATTATCTTTAAAAATAAACTGATACTCCATATCTAACGAATTAACTGTTGGAAAATGTCATTCATTTCCCTTTGCCACATAGCGTAGCCATCCCTGTTCAAATGCAAATTGTCGGAGACATACAATTCCGTGTAAATCCTATCCATAGAAGCAGGAGCCAAATTCCAGAACAAATCAA
>JAANSO010003804.1:0-10879 GCA_036507315.1 Lepidocyrtus fimetarius | reverse complement strand
GTCTAATTAATAGTGAACTTGTTTTTTTTTGCACTCACAATCATCATTACTTACTACCATAATAATTACTTATCCACCATTAGGGATTTATAATTGAGTCTGTCTCTCCCAAATCACACCCTTAGTGGTTAGGATAAGAACACTGCGAGCAGTTGATAAACTACCTTACCTTCATTTGTAGTAATATTAAAATGCAGTGGTAAGCTCAGTGAGTTTTATTAGCAAACCAAAACTAGAAGAAGGAAACGTATTTTTAATCAGGCATTCAATGATTTTTATAGTATTTATCATTTATCATCTTTTTACTATCATCAGTCATCAACATATGTTTCTTTCAATTAAATTCAAAATGTAAACTTGCTTATGAATAGCACGCAAATTGCATTAAATTGAAAATAAATGAGTTGCATGAAGCGTTATTATTGGATTTTAAAATACCTTCTAATATATGTTGAATTGACTATTATGAATAGTGTACATACAAAGTAATTATCGCTGATAAAAACATCATTTTTCCCTTTCCTACTAGAAACTAGTACTGACAAAGTTCAAGAAAAATGCGGAAGTTTTAGTGTTCAGTTCCTATTGCCTTGCTTAGGCTTAAATTATTTAAAAGAGACAGATAAATTATTAGAAAAAGGAGGATTTGATAAATGAAACACATAAAATTTTCTTTTTTGGTTTTTGTTTAATGTCCAAGAGGGAAAAACTTGATCTATTGTAAAGCTTATTTGTTTCACTTCAGAAAATAATTAGGAAAAGTGCAAACAAAATTGCACAATCGACAATAATGCGAATGTGTGTATTATTGGAATATAAAAAGCAAGTATAACAAAAACAAATAATCTGATCAGATCTTGCACCAATAACGATATAAGCAAAAAATGTTTGCTATTGCAGAAAAAAATGAATGACATCATTAAAGTACGAAACAAGGCCATGTGCTATAATAGTATAATAGCATGACAAACCATTATTACATTGCCTTTATAAACCCTGCCAGTTTACTTTTCTTCTGTTGCTAAAGTCAAGCAGAATTACTTTTCTTCTCTGTTTATGACCAAAATACTACAAAAGGTAAAAGGCCTACATTTGGCACTCATTACAATATTTCTACAACTCCTTTTTCTCCTTGGAACGCTATTAAAGTTTTCTGAAATTGTTTGAATCTATATCCGACTTATCTGGGTCATGTCATATGCAAAACAATGGCACAAAAAAGAGTAAACAAAAATTTATCGTTGTACGATTTGAATAGTGCCCTGTCTAAAGACTAATTTGTATTAGAATTTTCGAAAAAAGAAAATATGTGGCATACTCCATAGTCCATAGCTTACTGCGATGAAGAAAACTAGCTTTAATCCAATCCAGAGGTGAGAAACTAGAACTGGCGCATGTTTTGTTACAGGAAAAATAAAAAATATGTCACCAACAATAAAAACGGCGTCTCATCTTTTCTTGAATACTTTTTGAAAAATAATGGGAGCATATGGTGTAGACTCTCCATCGTTCATTGCCCATTAATAAACCATTGAAGAAGGAATGGCACACACATCAGCCATTGAAGTATCATAAAAACCGTCATAGCAGGAAACACATTTTTTGACAAAGACATGACAAGTGACAAATTGTGTACTTGCGGTTTGCTTTAGTTTACTACTGCGCTTTACAGATGGTTGTGATTATGATGGATATGACAATGAGAGGATGAAAATGAAGGCAATAAAGGCTTTCACCATTATTTATGCATGATACTAGTGTTATTGTTGATGTTTTGACGAAGCAACGATTTAACAATAAAAAATTTAGGGGATTTGGTCCGCCTGGCTTGAATTTGTCAATTTAAGGTAAACAAATTTAATGGGAAACTAATACGATAAAAGGGGTAAAGTCAAAATAGGAGTACAAGTTGGGGACCGAACTGTGAGAACAAAGATAAGTAAGATGGATTCTTTCAATACAATTACAATTATGTACATTCCGTGGTAATCACAATTTACTACCGGTCGTGATGTCGAGAGTTCCTATTACGGAAACATGAATTGCTGATGAAAAACGGAACCACAAAATGAAGGATTTTTATGTTGCTGTTATAGTAAAAGTGGGCTACTTTTAGTACCTTTTGAAAATCCGAAAATTATGTTAAAGTGCTATGTCGCATTCAATTGATGATCAAATAATTTCACTACCCTAGTTAAAGTAATATTGCGAATGATGTGTGATTAATTGAGAAATTATTTTGATATTCAAATTAAAATTTAACAAATATATTGATTTGAACTTTCTTTGTTATTTCAGGAAGCGTCAAAACGAGCCTAGTGTCCGGTTCCACCTTCAATGTAACATGGCATCTTTCTTATCCACACAGAGTAAGTTTTCCATCCAGTGGTTTGAATTTTATTATTTAGATTGTCACATGGACGATCAATGTTCGGGGTTAATTCATATGAAAAGTAATTCAATAGCTTGACCGATATATAAGTGCAGTTGCAGCTACTAATTTGAAATGTTATCTTGAAATCCATTTATGTTTGCTCGCATATTGCATTTCATTTTACTTTATTTCTACTGCCCATTATCAGGTATTTTGAACAAAGAAACTTATAAATCGAGTGCAATCAGGCATCCTTTTGGCATATGAATGAGCCAACCATAATCATTGTACGGCCAGTTTACCTAAGCCATTTAATTCGGATTTACGTAATAAATTTAAACGTTTGGCTCAAACAACTCTTTTTAAAACTGTTAAATCTATTAAATAAGTAAGTTACCTTGTCTTTGCCTGCTATACTGGCAAGTTCATTTCATTCACAGGAGTCAAGACCTACCTTATTTGTACTCGCTTGTGTTAGAAAGATGACCATTATCGATAAACTTACCCTATTACCACGTACATTGCAGATTTAATAAAAATTTTAAAGATTAAAAGGGAGAACGTACAACGAGCTGAACAATTCACCCTATCAACAACATTGATCTTGCTAATTCTTTTTACTGGTTTTCATAATAACTGACATGTTTAGCAGGTAGGGCCATTGAAAATAAAAATGCAATCTTTCAAAAGAAGGTGTGAGGTCCTACCGGTATCCTTAACGAGAAAATCTTCATAATTTGCAAATGGCAATCTCCATCCTATTAGCAAAACCCGAAATAGGATGGAGCAAAAACAACAGCCACATCCTCGATATACACCAAACACCACGTCATGAGTCATGATGATTTCAAGTAGTATACAATGGACCGAATCGAGTAATACAATGGCCTGGTAGTTGTTGCACTTCACAATTTTCAGTCTTCGTCTTTTAAAAGAAAAAGTACCGTTTTTATTTATACGCTACCTCTATTCAAGTCTGTATGTCAAGTCTTAACTTTAGAGATATACCCAGAATAGTCGAGTAGAATGACTTCTACAAAAGTTGTAAAAAGTTGGACCGATTGATTTTTTTGCGTATTCATTCACCCACTCATTTACAATTTAAATCTTGTGGATATTATGCTATATTTATTTTTCATTATCAATATCTTATACATGAAAGCATTTTTTGTGTCTGAGTTGGATGAATGCCATTTTATCTATTATACAAGCAGCTCACTGTTAAAATGTTGATACGATGATAAGTACCTTCATCATATGTAAGGCAAGTTCAAAATTTAAAGGTTCAATCCTTTCTCTTGACGGTGGTATGAGTGGTGAATGAAATGATATTTTGACTGATTAAACGAGAGGGACTAACTATTCTGAAACACTTCTTTTAAATGATTTCTGAAATATTTTTATGTCTTCTCTGATGAAATATTCATGAGGACATTTACTTTGTTAAAGGGAACAACTGGCAAGACCTCTCACGCAAGAAAAGTTATTTTTGTGCCGATGAAGACGCGTATGGTTAATGCATAAATAGTAGTTTTTTATTATTGTATGGTAATAATTATTTTACTAGGTATTTTACATATTAAATTGCAGCCTGTCAAAAACGGATAGAATTGTTTTATGAACTATTTTCCTACCATGCAATGATTTTAGAGGTGTTAATTTTAATAGCGTCAATATTGAGAAAATGAACTACAGTTAGCAAGGCCTTTTATTAATTGCCAAGCTGAGCTTGGTAAGTTTGATATGTAATACCAAAAAGTATCATCATAAAACCTTGAATATTTTAAAATTGATCCCGTTACTATTCAATCATAAAATTAGCAAAAAATTGCACTTGGCATTAGTGAAACGGTGAAAGCTTCTCATACATAAAGACAAAAACGGTAGAAGCCTTCAGGGACTAGAATATTTGTACGAAAGGTACTTCAATTTAAATATGCGTTTAAAACAAAGTATGTTCGCCATATTTAGAATAATCACTTGTAAAAATCTACTTTGTGGTTTTCATTAACTTTCTTTCACTCCTTTGGTTCAGAAAGATTTTACTGCAATTATTTTGCTCTTGGAAAATCAAAAGGAATTTAATTTTAATAAGCAAAATTGCTAACTGTAGTTTTGCAGACTTTTTAAAACTGACAGTTGATGCTACAGAACAAGTGGTTGTAAATGAAGAAACAAGAAGAATTTTTTAAAATGCGTCTTACATCTTACAAATGCAGGCATTTTAAATAGAATTGTCGTAAAAGGAGTTGTTCAACTTAAAAACGTTTTATTTAATTTCTATCATTGTTTTTACAAATACAAATTCATCGTTTTTTCTATTCACTAACCAAAGAACCAGTCACATCTTCGTCTTTATAGCTACCACTATCGCATTAGTAAAGTAAATGAAGAAGGTTTTTGACCGGTACTGCTTCTATTTTTTGCTTTTTCGTTCCTGTCACTAAATATAAAATGCTATTATTCATATCTGGTGGACGTTAAATAAAATTCGCCAGCATCTCTTATCACCTCCCTCCGACAGCAACAATAAACGCAACCGTATCATCACCAGCATCAAATCAACATTTTACCACACCACCACTACCAGGGAGGGATGCCTTATTGTTAAAAAGCCTACCGAGAGATTTTTTTACTTCTTTTCATACCTTTCTCGGGTAGTGCTGTAGACCACTCATATCTGTTTTAGTTAAGATACCATAATCCATATCACTGCATTCTTTTACTTTTACACTTGTCGCCAAAATANATGCCTTATTGTTAAAAAGCCTACCGAGAGATTTTTTTACTTCTTTTCATACCTTTCTCGGGTAGTGCTGTAGACCACTCATATCTGTTTTAGTTAAGATACCATAATCCATATCACTGCATTCTTTTACTTTTACACTTGTCGCCAAAATACGTACTGCTGTTGTTAATGCAGAAGTGCAAAAATAGTGTGATGGCATAGACCAGACAAAACCCGAATCCTGACCACTGCCAAACCACCTTATGATATTACATCTTCTTTCCTGTGGTGTGAAGGGAGGGTAGTGAGGTGGATAAAATGCTAAGCACTTTAAGCAACCCTGTATTGTTCTCTCAACCCAACTTACACCCTTCCCGGTGCAACCAAATAATTTTCTTTAATGATTCGAAAATTAGACCTTCATTTCTTAATACAGTGGAGTTTTGGCATAGATTTCATACTTTAAGCAACCCTCTATTGTTCTCTCAACCCAACTTACACCCTTCCCGGTGCAACCAAATAATTTTCTTTAATGATTCGAAAATTAGACCTTCATTTCTTAATACAGTGGAGTTTTGGCATAGATTTCAGAATTTCACCATAAAGGTTTTATTACAAGAAAAGTCGTTATGCAAGATAAGGATCATGTTTTTTATTTGAATGAATGTTTTATGCATGAAGTTATATTGTTCAAAAGTTAAGTAAATTAAATCACGAAAAGAAAGGTGGAAGAGTTTCATTTATCTGAAAGAGCAAACTCAAATTTTATAAATTAAAATGTAAGCGAATGGGTATAATTATAATTACAACACTGATGAGTGAAGTGTCTGTATTATTCTGTACATGCTACTACGGTATTCATCATTATTATAGTTTTCGCACACCATAGATCAACGATTTGAGATGTTAAATTAGCCGATTAAAATGCATGTCAGTCTTTGATATCAACAGCATTATCGTGAATACGATGATGGCAAATAATTTATGATTCATTCTCTAAATTAATCATAATTTCTGTCGCTGAAAGAGGAAAGGAAGGAACGGTAGCACCGTCAAATAACAAATTTAAAGTATTATGAAGAATCAAAAGGTTTAAGAAATGCAATTTTAATTATAGCCGAGCGTTGCATGAATAATTTTCATCTTTATTTAGAAAGATTAATCATTTGATAACCTACAATCGTTGCTGCATTGCATAATAAAATTTGTAGGCAGAACATCAAAATTATTGAGGAGCTTTAATATTTAGTCTAATTTGTATTCACAATAGATTCTGAGGTTGTCTGAATTGATTCAGCGAATCATGCTACATGACGAAAGAAAAACGCAAAGTAATTAATAAGTGGAATGTTTTACTATTATGAAACTTTGGTTAATGTTTTTTGTTTTGTTTTTAGGGCGGATACAGACTCGAGATTATGGATAGCCAAGAGAGGACATTGTTGGATCTCACGCCAAATAACGGGAATGAGTCGTTTGTCAAAGGAAATCCTACGTAAGTTTTAAAAACACAAGATTTTGCAATTGTTATACTGATTTGCACATTCATTATATTTGTATATTTTTACTTTGGAGGTACACTTTTCAAAACTCTTAAGATACAATTGGTCAGTTTGAGAATATTTGTTAATGATTTGCAAAATTATTGAAAGAAAGCAGGTGCAATTAATTGGCTGTTGTTGAAATTTTAAACACTACCTTGCCCAAAGTTGGTTTGTTTTCTCATTTAAGAATTGACAGACACTTACCCGTCTTTTTAGATTAAGAGCAAATGTTTGACAACCACTTAACACCATCGTAATGAATTTTGCCACCAATTAGCACTTTAAAAATAATGTGACGAAGATGAACAAATACCATTTTGATTTGCTTTGCTTACTCACCCACTTAGACTTACTTGTAAAACGCTTACTGAACTCCCTTCACAGGTAGTTCTCTCAATTTAAGCGTCCGTCATTGTCCATCAGCGAAGGTTATTGTACTTGTCTGACTTATGATGCTGATTTTGTTTTAAATGCAAATATTTGTTAAATACATTTTAATTCAATGTTTGCATTAAACTAAGGTATAAAAAGACTGCTTCCGAATTTCATTCCTTTTTTGTCTGTAATATGTTTCCGATCGAGTTTTTACGAGCATTGATAAAACCGAATCGAAGTTAATATTGATTTGATTGAAGAATGAACTGAAAGCTATCTCTTCAATTTGGTGGGGTACCTTTCAACACAACCCACTGTCATATCATTATTGCGGCAGGCATCAAATGGATCGATGAACTCGTAGTCATCGATGTAAAATGCAGAATCTTTTCCGTTGGGTAATTTTGATTGCTTCAAATTGCATGACTTGGGGTTGTTTGTAAGAAGTTGGCTGCTCTGTGACTGGAATTGGTTTCGAATTTTTATTTGAAAATTTCGATTGATGGATTGATAGGAGAGCGACGACGTAAAAAGGGGACGTGAAATAGCTACTTCCTCTTTGAGGTAGTTCTTGTTTGCAAATAATAAAAATGATGATTATTTGTGTTGTTTTTAAATCAACTCGTGACCAATCATCACGACTTTCTATAATTTGTCAGCAGAATTGCAATTATTCCTGTTTTGAATTGAAACTACCAATATAAAGGAAAATTAATTATTATTTAATTTGTAAGATTCTGTTTAATAATAGTTTTTATTAATTAATTAATCCATCACAGGAACAAATCAACATTTCTCCAAATGACCTTCTTGTTTTAATCGATTTTATTAAAAAGCCATTTTCTTCACGTCTACTGTAGATGGAAATGCTAAAGAGAAATGACTCAAAAATAAGTTAGCCATTGGCAGTTCAAAATTATTTAGAGACATCAAATCATTTTCTTAATCAAATGTTTGTCATTGTCAAGCAAAAAATGCATCAAGCTAAACAAGGTCAGTCTTCATCATCGCATAATCTCCATCGTCGATTTCCAAGTTTGATAATGTCTGTATAAACAAGGTGTAAGATGGAATAGTCTGTTCATTGTCTCGTCAACAGGAAACGCTTTAAGATCCTTTATAATATTACTCTTCATCAACAATCTATACTTTAGTCCTACAACAAGCGATTCATTTGTTATTAATTTAAAGCTCAACTATAGTATAACACTAGATTATTATTCAAGAGACAAACCCTGCTTGTTCAATAAAAATCGCATCCCTAAAGTTGCCAAGGTTGAGGTTAAGTTGGCCTATGTGTAGCGTTGTTACATGGACTTCCTCGAATTAAATACTCGAATTCGTCAGACTTTGTACCAGCTTAGCTTATATGGTAAACGTTATCGTACATTAAATTTGTTACTGCAATGAAAGTACAATAATGGTATCGGTCATCATATCGTTTACATTTTTATTCACCTTCAATTCAATCAACAAAATTTACTTCAACCTTGTTATTTGCTAAAAAGTCCTACACATTTATGTACAATGAGCTTGTTTTTATTGTAAAAATATTTTTATTTATCAATTGAATGTATACCTAGTTTAATGCGAATTATTGAATGGAATGACATTAGAAGTGATACAGATCTTCCATCAGATATCAACTCACTCAATGTTAATAAAATGGAATTTTTCTGTTTGGCACGTTTAAATCCTGTTAGGTTATGTACCTATATGTAGATTTTTTGTTCATTGAAGGTAGATCGAAGTTACAGTCAATACACTTTGCAAACTAAACAAACACCTTTACCATCAATAAACCTTATAGATGGCTATGCAAACACATTCCTCAAATTATGTATCTTAGTATGAAGGTAATAGTTCAAAAAAGATTTAAAATTTTAAAATGTGTTTCAAAGAAAGTAAGGGCAGCATTCAAATACATCTTTATTTATTTAATTTTGTGATTTTAAAATTAACTAATTTCAAAACCTTAGAGAAAATCTTTTTTTAAATATTGGAAATTATGTTTCTTAAGTAGTCATGTTTTTAAAGTCCTAATCATCATACACATCTTGACTTAAAAGTACTTTTCTGAAGTACTTAAGAAGCAAAAGGAAGCAGTATTTTATTAAAAAGAATGGCTTTTACTTTAAAATGACAATCAACAAGTTTTCTTTCTAACAATGTTGTTGCTTTCAATTTTAAAAGGAAGGGAGGTGGGCACGATCTCTTTCAAAAATCCAAGCATCACTAACATTTGCACCAGTAAATCAGAGCTTAATGTTCAGCTTGATCCCTAACGCGTGACTGAAAAATAAAATCAGCATCAAAAGCGTTTGTCGCAAAATGCCAAATCAAGTGGAAATAAATTTATTTTGTTGAAAGGACAAGAGCAAAAAATCAAGCTTAAAATTTAAAATGTTGTTCTCGTTTTAAGTTGGCTGAGCATTTAATAAAAATACTCCGTAAGTACCTTTTCTATACAGACACGACAACACCACTACAACTTTTCTTTTACAAATTTTCAAAGAATTTGCCAAATGCTCATAAGGGATTTCCCTTTCAACTGTAAATTCTGGGAGTAGCTAGGAAGGTAAAATATAATTTTGCTTGAAACTTTGAAATTCAAAAATTTGCGAATTCATGTAAATTATTTTCAATTTAGGAGAAACCTTTGACAGAATTTTCAAAGTAAAAATCTTATAATGTCATTTAACCTTGATTATGATAATGCCGGTACAGTCAAATATTCGAAACAGAATGACAATCGAATACTTGCGTAGAATAAAGAAACATGCAAGGTAAACTACAATTCTGATTTTATGTTTGCAAGTACGCATATCGTCACATATCATCTTGAATTCTTCGATAAAATAAGAATTTTAGAAATCGTCTAATTCTTTTTATTTCCAACAATCATCACAATTTCTGACTTTGATAATAAATTTTTGCTTTCATTTCTTTTGCGCATGATTACATTATTAAGTGAATAACAAGTTTAATTCATTTTTGATAAAACGCCCATGTCATAGTTTTTAAATTAAAGAGTGATTGTGATAAGGAGAAAGAATAGAAAAATTTTATTATTGTAGAAAGTAACTTGTTTGTTTATTGCAATCCTTGTGATTGCACTGATGAGAACCCAGGTTAATTTACTCATCTTGTTCATTATCAATGATTTAGTCGTGAACGTTTTAGGAAAAAGAGGAAACGATAATGGGGCAATTGATCTTGGTCCACTTTTTTGCTTTATTTTATTGTACTTGATGGGATTGTCTCTCATTGTTTTTAAAAATTTTGAAAGAAAGGGAAATTTGCCATTTGTATTTAAGGGACATAAAGAAATAAAGTACAAGATAATTTATATTCTCTCGTCTATTACGCATTTTTGTGTTCTTCAAAATTCCTTAAGAGCTCATCATCATAATCATTTGAGCTTATTAGGTGCTGCCTACACTTGCACTAGATTATTACAAAAAACAAGTTTAAAATGCACTCATCAAACAAGCAGATATTTTTGCACGATTATGATGGGCTAAATTTTTGCTTGTAGTGTTTTATTTTATCCATACAATAAAAAGTTACCAACAAGTATTTAAAGGACAATTTTATAAAAGTCCTTTAGGTATTTGTATGTAGTGCTATTCGTTGCATTACTCATTTCACATTTGAAGAATTTCATAAAGATAAAATCATTCTTGGTAAGGTCTCCACATGAAAGTAAATGTTTGGATAAATAAGATGAATGATTGTAAGCGCATTGTTTTTGCTTCATTGGACCTTACTCATCTTGTGTACCGAGAGTTTTTAAAAATCATGCGTTTGACATATGACAACATACGACTACACAAGTTGTTAAAAATTAAACAAATG